>CALNHX010005094.1:0-114139 GCA_940337035.1 Agriotes lineatus
GTCGACCTTTAGGATTGGGGTCGGTAAAATTTCTAAGTTTGGCGAGAGTTTACTGGTTGCATTTGCGAGGATTTGCTTGATTTGGGCAGGTGTGATTAACTCGTAAAAATTACCTTGTTGGAAATGAACGTTCAAAATGTTTGTGTGGTAATTGCACAGTTCACTAATAACATTTGTGGCGACTTGATAGACACTGATGATGTGGATATTTAATCGGTTGGAGTCGGTTGCCTTATACCACTTGTCCATGTTGTTGATTGCCCTGATTCCTTGGTTCAGCTTCTCTTGAAAATGTTCCAGTTTCTGATCGATTCGTTCTTCGGTTTCATTAAATCTTGAAAGTGCTGATAGCAAGAATTTGGATTGTTGACTGTTCATTTTTATTAATTCCTGTTGATTTTTGTCGAGTCTATCAATATCTTGATAGACCTCGTCATTTACTCCGAAAATTGACGTGAGTACAGTCCCAAGCACTCCTCGTTTCTCTCGTCTTGTTATGATATCTTCCATGCCAGTTTTAATCCATTCCATATGCCTTTTTTGTTCCAGAAGATGATGCACCAATGTCTTGCATAACGTATCTTCGGACAGTTCTTTCGCAGAGTTGCAGAGGTCGTCGAATTTGTCCACCATGTCGGTAACTGTTTCGAAGTCTTCTTCGATCTTCCCCCTCTCGAACTGGATTTCGATCCTGAATGTTCCTCGTTCAATCTTCCCGTGTCCAATATGCTCTACATAGTACCCGCTGTCTGGTTTTTGTATGTTGAATTCGGCCTTACTCAGTGTATTTCTAGTAAGGAGAGTAAATATGAGTAGAAGCATTTTCCATTTGGACCGGATAGTTTTCTTTGGAATGATTGTGTGTGGGTGCTGTTGGCCGAAATTTTCTCTTCAGGCTCTGGTTCCTGCGATTCTTCGTTAGTTGGTAATGGAATGATACTGCCTATGGAACGTTTTAATTGATGTCCTCCTGATTTCTGGATGGTTACTACTCGTACTGATCCATCGGTTGTAGGATGAATGTCGGTAACTCTCGCTAAGGGCCATTTACTAGGATTAATGTTTTCTTCTTTGATTAACACTAGGTCACCAACTTTTATATTCTCCACCGCTTTCTTCCATTTGTTTCTTTGCTGTAATCCATGAAGGTAGTCCGAGCTCCATGATTTCCAAAAATCTTGCTTGATTTTTTGGATCAATCTCCAGCGATTTGACAAATTTGTTGATATTGGTGTGCTGATTGGGTCCGGTGGTGAGATTACCTCTCTTCCTATCAGGAAATGGCCTGGTGTCAATGCAGTGGTGTCTTCAATATTGTTGCCTTGTGGGCACAGAGGACGTGAGTTTAAGCAGGCTTCGATTTGGCAAAGCAGAGTTGTTAATTCTTCGAATGTTAGAGTAGCGTTGCCAATGGTTCTCTTCAGATGATGCTTCATTGATTTTACTCCTGCTTCCCATGTTCCTCCAAAGTGTGGGGTTACTAGGGGGATGAAGTGCCATTGGGTACCAATGGTGGATAAATTTTCTTGGATAACTGGGCCTTCCATTGCTTGACGGATTTCCTTGTCCAAGACCTTTCTTGCTCCAACGAAATTCGTTCCGTTGTCGCTATAAAGATGTGCACAGCGTCCTCTTCGGGCGATGAACCTCCTGAAGACTGCTAAGAAGCTGTTAGTTGTCATGTCGCTGACGGCTTCTAAGTGTATTGCCTTGGTTGATAGACAGACAAAAACAGCAATGTACCCCTTGGATGAAGAATGCCCTCTTCCTTTGGATGTTCGGATTTGTATTGGACCGGAATAGTCCACTCCTGAATGGAAGAATGGCGGAGTTGAATTGACTCTGGTTGGTGGAAGATTCCCCATTAATTGCTGAGCTGCCTCTGCCTTGAATCGGATGCATCGAAAGCATTTCTTGATGCTGGAGCTGACGGCTTTCTTTGCGTTGATGATCCAATATTTTCTTCGGACATAGGACAGTCTGAGTTGAGTGCCACCGTGTAAGGTGCGTAAATGTACTTCATGGATTATTAATTTGGAAATATGATTGGAATAAGGAAGGATAATTGGGTGTTTTTCGTGGTAGGATAAGTTTGAATTTTCTAGTCTTCCTCCAACACGTATGATTCCATGTTGATCGATGAATGGATTGAGATTTGGGAGTTTGTTGTTGGAGTTCACACATTTTCTTTTTTGGATTTGAGATCCTGCTGCCTTCAAAATAGGATCACTTCCTTGGACGACCTTGATGAGTGTGAGGATGGTGTCTTCCATTTCTTTAACTGATAGACATCCTGGTTGAATGGGAAGACGCCTACACTTGTTGATGAATCTTCGGCAGTACGACACGACTCGTATCATTCTTGTCAGAGACGAGAAGCGATGAATAATCTGGTTCTCGTCTTGATGAACTGTAGCTTGATGCACAGTGTAACCCTTTGCTTCTTCATTGGTTGTGGCGGTGTCTGGTTGACACGGCCATAACTCTTTGTTAATTAACCAGCTTGGTCCATCCCACCATAGTGTATGTTCTTTTAATTTCCCTGGACTAATGCCTCTGGAGATGACGTCTGCAGGTCTAACCCAGAGGGTTGTAAATCCTCGAAGTGGTTCGGCTGCTGCAACACTGGCTCCTTTGCTATTTCTGTAAAAGAGCTTTTGTATTATCGTGTCGTTGAAGAGGTTACCACTTGGTTTGGAACATCCCGACAACGTCCATCTGCTGCATCTTCCTTTGGAGATGAATATTATATGAGTGAGTACGATAATTAATATCACTCTTGCCGGGGTTAGCTTTTTTAGAAGATGCCGCATCGGTATTCCACATTGCGCATTTTTGGTAAATTCCCTCGCAGACTTTAATAAGCCGTCTTCTTGATTCCATCTTCTACGAGGGGCTAAGTGCTTAGCGAACTCGGAAGTTTGCTCGCTTGCTGCATCTCTTGATGCCATTTCTTGATGCCACCCTCCACTAGGTGCTAATTGTTTATTGAACTCGGAGGGTTTCTCGATTGCTGTAGTTCCTGCTGCAACTTCTTGACTCCATCCACCGCTAGGTGCGAAGTGTTTGGTGTCGGATTTTTCTTTTCCTGCATCCCCTGTCGACAAGTCTTGGTGCCGCTTTCCACCGGGTGTCAAGTTTTTAATGGAGTCGGAGGGTTTTCCATTTTCTGCAGTTATTGCTGCAACTTCTTGGCTCCATCCATTACCGAGTGTCAAGTTTTTAGTGGGCTCGGAGGTGTTGTTGTTAGCAGCAGTTATTGCTGCAGCTTCTTGGCTCCATCCATCGCTAGGAGCTGCTGTCGAAGCATCTGGAGGAGTTCCAACGATTTTTTCGTGGCCTGCAATTTCCTTTCCTTTCTGTCCATCGACTTTGTGAATGGGAACTTCCTGAATGGCAACTTCGTGGATGCGGACTTCATGAACGAGGATTTCGTGAGTGAGGACTTCGGAGGTTCCATGCACTTGGTGATTTTCTTGTGGATGAGAAGATGCTACCTTTTCACATTCGATGATAACAGGATGTTGAACTTCCGTATTCTTTATATTGGCAGCTGCCATTGCTCGTTCTTCCGCTGTAGGATCGGTTGTTAATATTTTCTTCACTTGCTGGATTGTTTGCTTGTCATTGGTAGATGAACTTCGGAACTGACCACAGCTTTTGATGTAGTGACCTCCATGATTAAGAGTTTCGGAAGCTTCGATTTTCTGCCGTCTTTCCTGTACTGATTCTGTGAATTTCTTTTCACGTACCTGATAATTTGGGGAAAGTGTTCTTTGTGTGGGTACTTCTTCTGTGTCCCAGAATTTCTGCAACTGATATTCTTCTCCAATTTTGGCAACCATGGTGTTGACTTTAATGCTGTCGTTATGCGGTCTTCCAATGGTTCCAGATAATACCCAACCCAGTTTGGTATTTTGTCCCAAGATGCCATCCTTTGTTCTAGTGATTCCTTCTAGAATTATTTTTGAATATTCTTCGGGGCCTAGAATTATATCTATAGGACCGGGTCGGTTGAAGGTTGGATCGGCGATGAAGGTATTGCTCCAGGAATCTATATTTATGTTTGGGATGGGGGATGAAGGCATGGCTTTGGTAAGTTTAAGAAGTATTAGTAAATTGACAGGTAGGGAAAAGTTACTTGAAAATCTAGGTGTGATCAAACCTGGGATTTTCCATTTGGCAATTTTTGGCTCGCTGTTCCCGATTCCTGAGATTTCAGCTCGAACTTTGGTCCTGGGTAACGCCAATAATTCGGCTGATGCTTCCGTGATAAAGGACCCCTGAGACCCGGGATCTATTAATACTCGTAATAGATGAGTCATCCCGGATGCTGCCTTTACTTGAACCATTGCTGTGGCAAGTAGAACTTGGCTTTCCTGTGCGCCTAAATTGGCGGTGATGATGTCCGACTTCGGCTTCTTCTCTTGAGCGTTGGAAGTCTTCACAGCTGCTGCATGAGCTGACGTTCTCATCTTTTGGGCAGTGTGCGGCTTTGATGGTGGCTGCGCCTTATGAAGCAGTGTATGATGCGGGAAGCGACAGATCCTACAATTAAAATAGGGACGGCATGGTATATTTGAATCGTGCCGCAAGCATCGATAGCACAATCGATATGTTTTTACTGCTTCTTATTTTTCATGGGTAGGTAGCCTCTGAAATTGACTACAGTTGTCGATGTAATGATCTCCATGGCACAGCTTGCAATTTAGGGATGCGGAAGCGTAATTCTTCTGTGGTCTTTCCTGCGTGGGCTTTCGAGCTCCATCTATGGATTCTAGGGATTGGAACCGCACTTGCAGGAAAGCCATTAAATTTTGGTGATCCTGGACTTCATTTGAACATTGAAGCGACTGTTCATATAATTTGTTGGTTTCAGGATCCCATTTTCGAGCGATAGCTCTGTTAATCCACGGACCCCAACTGTCCGTGGAGATGCCTAAATTTTTGATTGCCTCCACACATTTCTTGATGGAGTCGTGCAATCTTTTTAACCCTTGGGCTGACTCTTTGGAGAGGACCGGCAGATCGAATATGGTATCTAGCAATTTAGTTAAAATAAGGCGGTTATTTTGATACCTTTGTTGCAGCAGATTCCAGGCGGTGTTGTAGTTTGCTTGGGTAACAGCTAGATGCTGGATCAGTCGGCTTGGCTCTCCCTTAACATGCGTCTTTAAATATTGCATCTTGATGACATCGTCCATATTCTGGTTGTCATCTACTAATTTGGTGAACAGGTCCTTGAAAGTGGCCCGTTCCTCATAATTTCCCTCGTATATGGGAATTTTGACTTGAGGAAGCGAGATGGCTGCTGCTTGCTCGTTCCTTGTTGGCGCTTGCAATAAAATAATTAAATTTCTATACCTGTCTTCCAAAGTAGTATATTCAGGACTGAAGTGCATTTGTTCTGAAGCAATGTCGTTTGACATAACTTCTTCATCTATCTCGACCACACGATCCCATTTTTCTCTTAATTCCCTTGTCGTGATGGCGGGCCTCCCTAATTCTTGTGTTTGTTCGGCGTCGTCCATCGCTTGCTTAAAATTCTGAATCCGAATCTGCAGTTTTCGGATACGAACCTTTTGCTCGGGGTTGGCCACCATTTCCTCTTGAGTTCTGCTTACGGAGGGGTGGGAAATTTCCGTTGATTTTGAACAGCTCTGCAAGTAACTTTTTGCTTCGCCGTATATGGCTTTAATTTGGTCGTAATACCCTGTTTTAAAATAATTATGAGTTGGAATACTTAGCTGCCCCATCTCTGCATGATTTTTAGTTGCAGTGTTCCAAAGTTCGTCCAGCGTTTTGTGGCGACTGGCGATGTAGGCTTCGTTTTTTCGGCTGGCAGGGTCCTTTTTGCTGTTAGATAATATTTGCTTTATCTTCTGCGCGAGATCTTCTTGGGCGATAGCTAATTTGTTGAATTCCTCCATGTTGTTAGCCATTTTCTGGAAACTGGGTGGTTGGCAGATGTTGTCTTCTTCTCGGGTTGTGTTTTTTCGTTAGTTGGAGACAGATCCGGCCAGGACCATGAACAGAATTGCCTGAGAGGCTGATTCAAGCTTCCGTTACTTTGCGCTAGTTCTATCCGTCAAGCACGTAAACAAGACTGTGTTTACGTTTTAAACCAATGTAGTCAATGGTACTTGAACGGACGACAGTAAAACCAAACTAACCCCTGGAGCACAGCCTCATGCCCCATAAATATTATGGCTTAGAAGGGGTAGTGAATGAATCAAACATTAAATGCAGATTGTTTTTATTATAAAAATAAACTTGTATTTATATAAAACGAAAATGCTTAACGAAGTAACAATATCAAAGTTCATAATAGTGTAGTGTAATAGAATGCGTTTAAAGGTCCGAAGACCGCAATTCAGCATGATAAGCTTTTATATTTCCGCATGGGTTTGCAGACTGAAGCGTTGAACTTGGCTTTGTAGGTCGCTTATTAAGCGAAATGCCGAGTTGCATTTTTACTCAATGTTGGCAAAACAATATTCGTTTGTTAAGATTTTGTAACTGGGAACTGAATTTTGCCTGTTTTAATTCAAGATTAAAACAGATATAAATTAAGTATAAACTTGCGAAATTATGAAGTAAAACTGGAGGTTAAAACTGTTTGTTTATGAAATCAGAATTACATTTAGAACTTCTGACTGGTTTCGTAAATTTTGTTATTAAAATTTATGTGTGTTTAAACCAAGTTTAAACAACAGTGTACATATGTATATACAGTGTGTCCCAGGATTGATGTTACAAGAGGTGAGATGTACTAAAAACTTTTGAATTTTATTTTAAGGTGTTGGGATTCGGCCCTGCTTGGTTTGAAAAGAATTTTAAGAATATTTTCAGTTTTGAAAAACAAATAGGCCTTAACACGCAAGCGAAAATTATTTTATTTTTGGTAAACTACTCTTTTTATTTATGATACGGCAAAATTTTATTAAGAAAAGTTGTTCAGAATAAGAAATTATGTCACTATACAAAATTTCAGAAAGATCTGTCGACTTAGATCAAACCCTTATTTTTTAGATTAAACAAATTGCATTATTTAAAATGACGGTTTAATCTAAGTCGACAGATCTTTTTTAAATTTTGTACAGGGCCATAGTTTCTCATTCTAAACAACTTTTCTTAATAACAGTTTGCCGTATCATAAACAAAAAGGATAGTTTACCTGAAAATAAAATACAATTTATATCATTTATATCGACAGATCTTTTTGAAATGTATGGGGCCATAATTTATCATTCTGAACAACTTTCATTGATAAAATTTTGCCGTATCATAAATAAAAAGGGTAGTTTCATAGAAAATAAAATAGTTTTTGCTTCCCTGTCAAGGCCTACTTGTTTTTCAAAAACTGAAAATATTTTTAAAATTCTTTTCAAACCAACCAGAACCTTCAAATAAAATTCAAAAATTTTTAGTCCATCTCACCTCGTGTAACATCAATCCTGGGACACACTGTATGTCGTATATTTTGTTAGTAGATATACAGTGACCGCCAAAAAGTCGGCATAATTTGGCAAATTTTTTATTTATCGTTTTTCAAAAAAAAATTGCCCCTATCATATATACCCAGTGATTTTTACTTATTTAGAATTTGGAGTTTTTCGGGAATTAAGTAAGATTTCAATGAGATTCTTTTAGAGTCTGTTATTTTTAGCTAACTGAACAATCTCCACGCCAGAAAACACCTAAATTTTTTACTTTAGTTAAAAATTCATTTTTAAATTTTTTAAGTATATTTCAAAATTTCACATACCAAGAGTTAATACTAAAATTCATTTTTTTATGTGAAGACTAAAGATGTATAATTTAAAAAAATAATATAAACTGTTAATTACTTTAGATTTTTTATTATTTACCGAAAAGTAGATAGTATGTTTGCATAATTTTTACGTTTTTTATAAAAGTCGCTTCTTAGGAGAAATATTTTTCAATTCAAATTAATATTTAAATTAAATGGCTTCTAGAAACTCTAATCTAGCCCTGTTAATGAATTACTGTAATAAAGATCCTGTAAATGTTCTTTGACAGTTGTCTAAATGAGGGGATTTTTAAAACATGTAAATTGGATAAAGAAAAATTTGCACAACTGTTCTACGTGCGTATTAATTCGTAGTTTGTATTATAATACAGCTTACAGAATCTAGATTGACTCTCAAGGTAGGCCATGAAAGGCGCTGTGATCATATTTGATTTCACAATTTATTGGCAATATGTGGAAAGAAGTAACTGTTAAACGTACAAAGTTTGGTTATATTTTAAATGAGAAGCAATCAGTTGCGATGAGTAGATGGATATCGTTTGCGCAGTGACTAACGTCATATTACATATTCTTTGTGTTTTAATGTGTGAAAATTGCTGTTGCTGTTGATTTTGTTAATTCTGTTATTTTGTTAACGCTATTGTTATTGTTGCTACTTTTGTGTGTGTTGTTAATTCTGTTTTGAAATGCGCCATACCACAATGTTGAGTACGCCTCTAATTTATTATGACATTTAGCTTAAATGAGGTTAACAATTTAATGTCAATATGATAGATGCCAAAAATGTTACCAATACAAAACTTGGAAATTACTAGATTCTAGCATTAGTTCTGATTTTCACCGCGCTTCCATCTAGAATCTGTAAGCTGTACATTTAATGCTCACCAAAAGTCTACTCAGGAAAAATGTCCCAACCGGCTACTGCACTAACAACCCGAACACAAACCCTAAACACGATACAAATTAAACAAGCAAATGCTTCAATGACTTAAACCCGGCAGGAAAAACGAGTTTAAAATCCCGTAGAGCAAATCTTAAGGAATTTATGAGTGACTAGTAAAGCAAATGTAACTCAGCATCAAATATCGATAAATATCCATAACTCTCGATAACTATCGATAATCATCGATACATATCGGTAACTATCAATAAGTAACTATTCGTATTTATCGATATACAGTGCATTCGTAAAGTAGTGGATAAATTCCTTAAAAATTCAAGAAATAACTTTTGGAAAGAAAGGCAGGAACCTATCAATTTTTATTTATATTTGCGCATTTTTTCAAATAAAATCTATATATGTATATACAGGGTGACCCGCGTAGGAGGTGTGACGTCATCGATTTTTTTTAAATGACAACCCCTATTTTTTATTACGGAATTTGGAAGAACGCATTCTTTTACTTACGCTAAGCTAATGTTTGAGTATAGGTCAATGACCAAAAATTGAAAAAAAAGATTAAAATTGCAAAATACTAAATTCTATTGCAATCCAAAACAAATAAATTAAATGTTTAAATTATGCACCTTTGTCTGCCTAACAGTAGCCAAGACGACCGACATGTGTTTTATTCATTGCTGTCATTGATAAAAACGTAAATCATACTTTCCAAAACTAAATATAGTATTTTGCAATTCTAAAATTGTTTTTCATAATACTTGGTCATGTGGCCTTAACTCAAAAATCAACATAACGTAAATATAAAAAATACGTTTTTTCATATTCCGTACTAAAAAGAGAGGGTTTCCATTAAAAAAAAACATCCTACTTCCTACGCGGGTCACCCTGTATATATATACATTTTAGTTGAAAAAATGCGCAAAAAAAATAAAAATCGACGGATCTCAGCATTTGTACCAAAAGTTATTACTTAAATTTTTAACGAATTTATCCACTACTTTGCGAAAGCACTGTATATCGATATCTGCAAAACTTGGAAATACTAAATTTAATATCGATATATTGATACATCGATATTTAAAGATAAACGACATATCGTTATTTTCGTCCAGCTCTACTCCTCGGCCTGTCTCTGTGTCAGTTGCCGGTTGTTCTATCTTGGTCCCGTTCCTATTTCTTTCTCTGCCATTTTGTACAGATACCTAAGCCATCTCAGTTGTGCCTCCACCATTACTTGGACTGGCTTGACATTTAGTCCTCTGATGTCCTGGTTCTTACACCTGTCCATTCATGTTTTCTCAGCTATAATTCTAAGTAACGCATTTCTAAATTCTCTCAAAAAAATTAACTATACCACGAATGCAATCTTAATAGGTTATAGACAGAATTGACCGTTCATATCATCCAACATTTTTCCCACATTTTTATTTTGAAATATGAAATATATAACTGATTTTTTTATTTGCAGGGAAAGCAATATCTCTGCCATTTCTGCTGATTACGTTCTTAATCTACACCTTCTTACCATTACGAAACTTACACGGAAAGTGTTTGATGTGCTACGTATTTTCTCTGTTTGGGGCGTATCTCGCATACGTATATTACGTGTACTGCATTGACCAGGACTATGAGTTCACGGTTGCAGAATGCCGAGCAATTGGTAGGTAAACTGTGTTTCGCTTTCTTACTCAATTTTCATTACTTGCAAAACTTTAAAAATAGTATAGGGCAATGCAAGAAATCTAATAAGAGTAATGTACCTTTTTACAGTTATGATATATGTGTACTGTTTCTTGGCTTCCTTTTTCTGGACGAATGTGATGTGTGTTGATATCTGGCTAACTTTCAGGTAGGTTTACTTTGAATTTCGAAGAACTGTTTTCTTAACACGCCTCTTTGAAAATAATGTTTTAGTGGTTCCCGTGGATTGCCATCTAGTAGAAGAACAAAACAGCAAAGGAAGTTTCTATTATATAGCGGCTACGCTTGGGGTCTCCCGATACTACTTGTACTTTTAATTCTTGGCATTAGCAGGATTGCGAAACCTCACACGTGGTATAATCCAGGACTGTTTGATAATCAGTGCTGGCTGAACGGTGAGTTAATTATTGAACTTACTTGATACGTTATGTTTGCATTTTACCACTATAAGTCATAGAACGATCTTACTCCATATTTCAATCATGGCAAAACAAAATAAAGTCCGTTTCAATTTCACATGACATTGAGTAAATCTTGAATTTAAATTTTTTCGAGTGTACTGAGCGACTGACATTCTGACAATTTGTCTTTTGTCAAAATGCCAAAATAGTAATTTACGATACAAGTGCGTAAAGCTACTCTTTAGGCACGAGTGGGGTAGAGTTAAAACGCGAGTGAGCGAGCGTTTTAAGCCCCACGAGTGACTAAAGATGCTTTACGCATGTGTATCGTACAATATTTTATCTACGATAGAATCTAAAAATACGGTAAATATAAAAAATACTTTACATGTAAATTAGAATTACTAGCAACCGGTCCTAATTTTGAGTGTTTTAAAAATTTTAAAACACGTTGCTACTAACTACGTGCCTAATGAAATTTTTTAAGCACGTTGCTATTAACGACGTAAACTAATGAAAACATGTTATTAAACAGTCATTTTACAAGCTTAAAACTGCTAACTAAAAGGCAATTTTACACACTGTCGTAGATAAAAGATTTATAAAAACACAAAAGTAGCAGTGTACAAATGCTTTAATATATTGACAGAAAAAAATCTGGTGTGATACACTCACACAACTTCCTTTTACAGTGATCTTACAATTAGTCAAAAATTGCATTTTTAATTTTTAACCATTTGTTAAAAATTTTCAAAAATTACAAATTCTACAAAAACGGTACAAAATCGAGTGTTAGTTGAAGAGACAAATTTTCTCTAGAATTTTAAGGTGAATTCAAAAATGTAATAATATACCGGGTGTTTTATTTAAAATAGGAGTTAATAAAAAAAATAGAAAAAAAAACAAAAGAAACCCACTTTAGAAGTATTCAACTGGAAAATCACCTATCTCACATCAATACACATTAAAAATGTAAGAAAAATGTAAAGTTTAAAAAAAATCGTTAGAGCCGTTTTTGAAAAAATCGAAAAAAACTGAAAAATCACAAGAGTAAACACCTACTTCCGGTTATGCGATTTTCTTCAAAAGCTTGCTGTCTCATCTACATAGTACACAAAACTTATATATGAAGTTTCAACGCCATACCTTTTTTCGTTTTTGAGATATTCTGTTCACAGACAGACAGACACACACACACACAGACAGACCAATGAAAAAAAATATGTTTTTTGGGATCAGGGGACTCTAAAACGTGAAGATCCGTTGAAAACTCAATTTCGAATTTTTGGGGTGAATCCAATACTTCCTTTACAGTAAAAGGAAGTAAAAATGGCCGTACACTTACAAAAAGTGAAATAATAAACGCTGTAGCAGAGATTTTTTCAGTAAGTATTCATAACAATTCTGCAGAGATTTTTATTATTTTGCTGATAGGTATCCAGAGCAGAGGTGTACAAAATTGTGCAAGATGAACCCAATTTGGCTACAACTAAAACGGGAAATAATTTAAAAAACGCAACATTTTGGAATTTTACGTTTAAAGAAGACCTACAATTAAAAATTTGGAATTTTCATGAAAAAAATGAGTACTTTACTGTGCAAGATCTTTTAAATTATGCGAAAGAAGAACTACAGTAAAATGGATCTCGTACTACAGTATGGAGGATAATCAAAAGCATGGGCTATAAATTTAAAGTCGTGAATTCACGAAAAATATTATGTGAACAGCAACACGTTGTCGCTAAAAAAATTCCTTCTTTAGGCAGTACCTTCAAATGAAAGATTCTAGTGATAACGTATGTTTTGTGTACTTAGATAAGACGTGGATATATAAAAACGGGAGTCCTAGAAAACGTTGGGTAAATGATGATTGCAGAAAAGGAAATCCAAACTCGCCAAGAAGGAAAACGGTACACAATTTTGCATGCGGGATGGTCTAATGGATTTTTAGAAGGTTGTAAATTACTACTGGATTCTAGCAATAACGACCGAGACTACCATAAAACAATGAATTCTGACATTTTTACAAAATGGGTACAGAATCAGCTAATTCCCGTATTGTCTAAATTAAACAAAAATTTTGTTATTCACTCTCTGCACAAATCCAACCTCAGATGGACGGTACAAACGCTGCCTAAATGATCGCATCCGGCGCCGATGACAGTGACATTCGGGGTTTTATAGCTTCCTAGCTGTTAAGGTCTACACTAAGGTACTATATTTATACGAGCAAGCTTATCCGCCATTTTGAATTACTGAAAGTGGCGGCACATTCAAATTCTAGTTACTTTCCAAATAGCATACGGAAGTCGGAAAAACAACGATCATGTCATTTAATTTAATCCGTCTTGAAAAAGATTGGTTTTTAATAAAATAAAAAGAAAGCAGAAAAAATCGAAACGAAAACACTGTTAACTAACACGCACGTGGTTCAAATTAGAGAACTTTAATAGTACCTTAGTTCAAACAACAGTGACGAGTGACAGAACTCAATAGAACTGACAGTAACAGTTAGCAGCACACACTGTATAGATTTAAATAACCACACTTGGATGAAGACTGTAATTATAATTAGCATCGTAATGGAATGCACCAAGATTTAAATCAGCATGCATTGTTCGTCTGGATCGAGCAGTACGTACTCCAACGGTTTCTAGTCTTGCTTGGTTGACAGACGACAGAATGCACGGTTACCGGTCAGCGCAGCCAACGGCTTGGCGCTAAAATCCCTGTGACACAAAATCTAGTGGGATAAGCTTGCCTGGTTAATAAAGCACTCTAGTCTACACATTACCCTTTTGCTGTGACGTAACAATTTTCTCGCTTATTTAACTATAAGGAACTGGACGAAACAAAAAATCTGCAGTTTTTGGTCAGGTCCGCTTTAAGTATGGCTTGTTTTATAATAGTCAGTGTGACATTTGTCCAAAATGACAGTAAAATAACGCACAATAACAAGCAAGCGAGCGAGCCTAAAATCTTATTTTAATCGTTAGGGACTTCTTCGAAGAAGAGAATCGTCGGATTACGTAGGTCAAGAATGTCTTGGTTTGAATAATATGTTTTTCGTTGACCGCTTGTTAATTTCAATATTAATGAATTATTTTTCCTAAAAAAGGATGGATTAATAAACGTCATTAATACACTGTTTTTGATTAATACACTCTTTTTCATTGATTAACTGTTTTTAAAAAAGGATGGATTAATAGATCTATTAATACACTGTTTTTGATTAATACACTATTTTTCATTAATTAACTGTTTTTGTGATTTTGACGTTTTGATGATATTTTGCATGGAGGTTAGTATTAATCAAATATTTCGCCACAAAAAAGATTTTGCGGTCAACGAAAAAAATTTGTAATCAACTCGTTTGTTAATGGGCGATTAATAATCTCAACTATTAAAGGCACTCACTCGCTATCGCTCGTTCGTGCTTTAAACAGTTTTGATTATTAATCGCCTTCATTAACACACTTGTTGGTTAAATAACTATTAAATGAGCATTCCTTACATTAAAGGTTAGGTATGTGTCAAATCATTTCTAAAGTCTACTACCTGCGATCTAAATGATCCTTTTGAATTTCAATGCAATATACGACATACGTTTTAAAAGCTATGTTTTGTTATTTCTGACGTCACAGAAAAAGGGTAATGTGTAACTTTACCCGCGACTTCGTTCGCGCGAGGTTCGTTATTTGTGTATTAAATAATGACTAATTATTTTCTGTCATCTCATCCCATCCCATTCCATCATATCCCCGTCCCCGTCCCTTTCTTCGTCCCCGTCTCCGTACCGTCCCATCCCGTCCCGTCGCTTCCCTTTCCGTCCCGTCTCGTTCTGTCCCGCCCCATCCCGTACCGCCCCGACCCGTCTCGTCCCTTCCCGTCACGTCCCGTCCCGTCCCTCGCCTCCCCTTCCATATCATCCCTTCTCTTCCCTTTCCGCCCCGTCCTGTTCCGTCCCGCCCCGTCCCCTCTCGTCCCGTACCGTCCCTTCCAGTCCAGTCCAGTCCTGTCCCGTCCCGTCCCGTCCCGTCCCGTTCCTTCCCTTATGTCATTTCCATCGTCTTGGATTTAAAAATAAATGCCATTTTCGCAATCAACGTCCCAAAAAACTTCAATAACGACACCCATGTCGTATTTTGGACTTATTTACCCCATTTCACCCCCTAAGGGGTTGATTTTCGGAAAGTCACGAAATACGGGTTTGCTTATTTGTTTTTAGGTGTACTCCTACGAAGTTTCAAGTCGAAATGTCTATTTAATATTATTTCTCCATACAAAATTGGAACCCCCATTTTACCCCTTTAGGGGTTGAATTTCGAAATATCCTTCCTTATTCCTTGTACACATCATAAAGGAAACCTCTGTGCAAAATTTCGGCTTTTTAGGTCCAAGGGTTTGGGCTTGGTGTTGATGAGTGAGTGAATGAGTGAGTCAGGACTTTCAGTTTTATATATATACCGGGTGCTGACTTGCGCGACGCACCATAGGAATTTGCATAGTAAATTCTTTATGTTCAATTATTTGCTCCCCTAATTATTTTGGAGCTAAAGTGTAAATACATTTTTTGTAGAGACAAAAATACTGCACCCATTCATACTGTTGCTAACAATTTTTCATTTTCCGTAACTGAAGGAATGCAAAAAACAAACTAGCATTTTCACAAAAATCAGTGATGCCATGGAATTATTGAAACAAGCCAATGCCAACGCAAATACGTGCGGAGCGACAATATGTGTTGTTTGTTTGTTTCTCATTGATGTTTCATTATTAATTATGTTCTGTTTAATGTCTCTAAGGTACCTAGACCTTGTCCATAACAAAAATGGTTTTACGAGTATGGTGGACGTTAGTTAACTAATAAGCTCCTTGTTTATTGTAAAATATCCGTATCGGCAAATTCCAAACAGTACAACCATTAAAAGACTGATTTATTTTAAGTTTGAGACTACAGGCACGTTACTAAATAATTGTAGGTGTAATAATGAGGTTCAGAACTTACACCAAATTGGTAAAAATGCTAGTTTGATTTTTTGCATTCCTTCGGTTCTGGAAAATGAAAAATTGTTAGCAACAGTATGAATGGATGCAGTATTTTTTTCTCTACA
Source organism: Agriotes lineatus (assembly GCA_940337035.1). Taxonomy (NCBI): domain Eukaryota; kingdom Metazoa; phylum Arthropoda; class Insecta; order Coleoptera; family Elateridae; genus Agriotes; species Agriotes lineatus. Next base: position 15,892 of record CALNHX010005094.1, read on the forward strand.
AAAAATTTATTTACACTTTAGCTCCAAAATAATTAGGGGAGCAAATAATTGAACATAAAGAATTTACTATGCAAATTCCTATGGTGCGTCGCGCAAGTCAGCACCCGGTATATATATATATTATATATATATATATACAGGGTGTTAATTAAGTACGTAGACAAACTTTAAGAGGCGATTCCTTGATCAATTCTAAGATAAAAAGTTTATACAAACATGGGGCCTAAACGGCTTCCTTTTCAAGATACAGGGTGTTGAAATTTAAACAAAAATTACTTTTTTTTCAAAAATCTGGAAACGCCTAGAGGTATTCTAATGAAACTTGGTGTATATAAGTATTTCATAAAGTGGCATTGTTTGGTCAAAATAAATGTAATTTATTTCCACCAGTGGCGTGCATCGGGGCCACGCAGCTACCTTATTTCAAAAAAATCTTGTACGCCACTGTTTTTTAATCAATACGACAAGTTTTTTAGCTTTATCCATTGAAACTATACAAAAGATGTATCTTTTATTTTTTTGATAGAATAAACATTTTGCGAGAAAAATGGAAAAATCTGTAACAGCAATTTTGTACATTGGACGTGAATGGGACCTAAACGGCTTCGTTTTCAAAATACAGTTTAAGGAAGCTTTTAAAAAATGTTATTTAATAAAACACAATCTTACAATAGCTACAAAACTTTTTTTCTATAAAACAAGTGGCGTATCAGATTTTTCTAAAATAATGTAACTGAGATCGCCCCGATGCACGCCACTGGTGGAAATAAATTAAATTTATTTTGACTGAACATGCCACTTTCTGAAATACTAACCTACACCAAGTTTCATTAGAATACCTCTATCCGTTTTCCAAATTTTGAAAAAAACTGTTTTTGTTTAAACTTCAACACCCTGTATCTCGAAAACGAAGCCGTTTAGGTCCCATGTTTGTAGGAACTTTTATCTTAGAATTGATCAAGAAATCACCCCTTAAAGTTTGTCTACGTACTTAATTAACACCCTGTATATCCAGTAGTTCCTAATTGAACAGGTTGAGGAAAACCTGTGTCTTGTTTCCAGAATGCTTAGACAACTTTCTACGCCTTCGGTAATCTTTTGACGACGTCCAGATCCACGCCTGCGTTAATCAATCTGTTCTTCAGGCTATCTGCATCAATATTTCAAGACGGTCGCTACATCGCGATTTACACGACGAGCAATATCTCTAAGTGGAGGTCCCGTTTTCCTCATGCCAATAATCCGATCACTGTGTCAAATAACAAACAAAACCTAACTTGTTAACCTTGAATTTGACATAGGCTCACAAGAAAAGCATGTAATGTCACTCTATCGTTGTAGTGAGTTACGAAGTCAGAATTACTTATTCAAACTACATAGTTCTTTTGATACCCTTGAATACTATCCAAACTTGTAGATTTCGAACCGCATTGTAGTTACCATAGCTGTGTACTTTTGAAATTCGTTACAATAGTGGAATTTCCATCCACGTTAACTTAAATCGATACTCATAAAGCAACCACCATTTGCCTTTCTGTGCTAAATTATTTGATAACTATAGGGTTGACTTGTAGTGTTGCAGTATTTGAAAATGGTTGTTCTTTATAGTAGTTTCCTTTATATTTTTTTACATATCTGAACTATTTAAACTCATAAAATTTGCATACATACTACCATGTTATTTAAATAACATTTGAGCTACCTCACGCAGCAGCAACTTTTGTGGCAAGTGCAAAACATCTAAACAATAGTAACTTAATATTGTATTTAAATACTTTTAGATGGAATACCAATGCTGCTATATTTCTACTTACCCAAAGCGATACTTGTGGTTGTCAACGTCACCTTATTCGCAATAACTGCATCTAAAATAAAACAAACCCAGAATATTACCGCTATACTTAGACAGGATGAAAACAGAAGATCCAGACGTGAAGATGATAAGCAGAGGTATGATGTATAGATGCCGCATGAAGGTCTTTATAGCTCACTATACGTACCAGCGGAATGATACATAAAGCTAGAGAAATAGAAAAACATCCAAATAACATAAATAGGGATTATGGTTTCAGACTTAGTAAAACTTAGGCCCATTTGCGGTTTTAAGCATCATCCGTCAGCCGGTCATGCGCTACCGACTTTATCTGCAGTGGACTTGAGCAACTAACGCCGCTCTTTAGGGCTGGGACAGGAGACTGTAAATACCTTAATGTCAAGTTCTAGCTCTTAGAGCAACCTTGACTCTGATGATACAAGCTAAAATGTTTTCTAAAAAGTTAGTCTGAAATGGCGCATACAAAAGACTCAAGTCTCTCGAAGTTCTTGTTCTCAAGGTACTTAAACACGAACCAAATCATAGTTGGCTTAGCTGCGTATCAAGCGATAAGCACCCGAGTGCTGATTGTCGACCCCGTCGATGGTGTCATAATTAGAAATAGAAATGCAAGAAACAAGCACTTTGAATTTTTTGGCTTTATTAGATAACTTTTAAATCAGAATTCGTATACGGGTTTTGTGTAATAATTTTCAAAATATAAAAGCGGGCAACACACTTACATATAATTTTGCCCGTGCCAAGAGTCATCGTGCTGGTTACCCTTAGAAAACTGCCCTCGGGCAAGCCCTCGGAATAGTTTTCATTGCAACCAGCACTCGAGCCTTGGCGTGTGCAAAATGATCAGTATGTCTCGCCCTTGTTATATTACTAATGAATGATAGTTACATTGGGTTATACAAATAGTTTCCTTGTAGTAAGAGTTCAAGTAGATTATGACTTCGCTTAATGCTTAGACAATCATTCTGTATGACAGCATATTACCACATTTATTTTCTTTTTTATAGGTTTAAAATATATGTCAAGCTATTTCTAGCCATGGGCGTTAACTGGACTGTGGATATAGCCTCGTGGGCTATCAGTTGGCAGGTTCAGAATGTGCCATATGCGACGTGGTACGTAGCTGATTTTTTTAATGCAGCCTTTGGTGCGTTTATATTCTTCACGTTTGTCTTCAAGAGAAGCGTTTGGAAACTGCTTAAACAAAAGTAAGTAGCATGAGCTCGTTTCGGTTTCTTCTCAAAAGATTTCAATCACTTTTTTTATTCCAAACCCATCAATGTAACATTTATTACTTTTAATACACACAATTTTTAGAGAATATTTTTTTGCAGATTTTGTATTCACTCTAATAGACCAAAGTCTCATACTTCCAAGCCGTTGTCTACCACACATCTTTAACTTAATCGATTTTACAACGTTAATGTTGTATTTTTAATGATCTAATGTTGGCACTCTTGATAAAGAGCGCTTTGTAATGCAATGCAGTTAAGATATAGTAAGCTTGTGACGACTTGCTAATAATAAAGTACAAATAAGTGATCATAGAATGTAATCGTATCTATAACTAGCATTTTATAAAGAAATGAAACCTGAAAATTGTCTAGTAAAATGTTCAAAAGTTGTCGATCAACCACTTTTTTTCCATTCCCGATTACTTACAGCTGTGGATTGCGTCACCAAACCTCCAAGGGTGTGATGCGTTGTATTTCACCACACACGATGTGAGGGAATTATTCCGTCTGCTAGCTTGTACGCAATGATGGCTGACATCACATATCCATGACGGACGTCACGAATATAAATGGCTGCCTCTCAATTTGTGTACTCGATCGGTACACGATAAAAATGGCGTTTGTTGGACACGCAAATGCTGTTTGCTGCATTCAAACCTATGCAGTAAAATCAATAGGGCAACGTTTCCTTAAGCCGCTTCTACGTATTTTATTTCGCCGTAGACGATTTCGCACAATACATCAAGAGCCGTTCACCCATATGTAGCCTGGGTCAAAGCCCGCTGTCTAATGAACTAAACCCCGGGAAATCCTCTGAAGTTGTTCGTTTATCGCTGTATATACGGATTCACCTTTCACTGCACAGCGTCGGCTTGCACTTTTCGTTGTGCTATAATGTTTAAGCTTAATTAACAATAAAATGTAACTATAAACTGTCTATATATGTAAACTTGAAAATAAGCAATTCACAATAGGGAGCCAAATTAACGTGTCACTGTATATTAACTTTGAGGAGATAAAATTCCTGGTTATTAGTAAACAGCACCATACAGCACTAAAGCTAGTTTTAACCGAGCTTGATTAGACAATAGAAAGTAACTCACACAAAAGTCTCCGTAACTCGCAATTGCATTATTCAGTAGCAAGGATATGTCGAATAAGAAAAGCCTTCATTAAGAGTCCTAAAAATTTATAACTTAAAACCGTGTACCCACTAAATTGAGACTTGTGACGGGTTGCGACTTTTCGGTTTCTTTACGCGTCATAGAAGCATAGAGCTGACAGGCAAGCGTCCATGTCGCATTGTAATAAGAGGAGACAACTTAATAAATGCGTAAATCCTGACGAAAATAGAACTAGAAAAGAGTACACTGCAATATATAGAAGAGAAGCGATTGATGTGGTGAGGGAATGTAAGGAATTATTACGGATTGGAATTCCATGGGAATAGAAGAAGAGGCCAACCAAAAGGCCGTAGCGAAATGAAGTGGATAAAGTAGTGGACGGAAGAGAACTGAAAGGATGTGGGTAATAGAGATGCATAAAACATTGGCTAACAGAGGGAAGATAGGTGAAGGGTGAATTCCTTGGTCTTACATTTAAAGATTTTTATCAGTGATGTTATACAAAAAAAAATTGAAATAACTTTAAGTTGTGCATATGTGCACAATGATATTTACTTTTTGGAAGTTTACAAGAACGGTATGTGGTGGAACATTTGTTTTACAAGAGGAGTCGTTCTATTTTGGCTGCTTTATTAGTAACGATGCCGTACACGTTAATGTGACAGTCGTACTGGCAATGAAAATGGTTTATTAGCCTTGAACCTGTGCGCACTTATTTTTACGTTCGGGCTTGTTTTACAACCTAAGGTGTGTTTCATAAATATATACGTATTTGATTGCATTCTTTTTGTTTCTTGTCGAACGAAATGCATTCGGTGTCTTCAGGAATATAAATAAATGTACTCCAAGAACATAAATGCAAGGTGCCGAGTAGAAGCGTTGTGGAGCGTTTATCTTTCTTAGAGCTTTCCCATTTCATCACTGTCCAATACAAACAATATGGTGGCGCTCTACCCAATAATGCTAAATCTTTTTTGTACCTGTAAGTTGACTGTCGCAAACAAACACCTGCTCTGTCAGTTTAACATCACGCTCATTCCATTGAGCTAACCTCGTACAATCTTTAATTCTGTTGCAGGTGGTAAATGACTTTTCACCTGCAACAATATGTAAAGCATCCATAAGAGCAGCATATATTCCTCTGTATATCTCTCTGTAATTTTCTGGGCGTCCCTAATCCCCTTTCTTGAAAATTGAGATATGCTATTTTACATTCACATCATTTCACTAGATACTTTGGCATGCAATTCAATCCTGGCGCCTCTGTATTTCTTACCTTCTTGATGATTTGTTCTACAAGTGATATGTTTATCTCAGTGGCTTTTCTTTGGAGGTGGAATGCGGTTTTGACCATTCTGTTCCAGTTGGTACTGGTCCAGACGCCTCCCAGGAGTCCATATTAATCGCATGGGACTATGTATATTCACTAATTTTTTGTGGACAACTGTTATTTGCATTATTTTCTACAATGCAACAAACTAGTCCAGAGTCAAAATTCGTAACGCCCTGGAGTGAATAAAATTTAGTCAGCTGTTGTTTGTTATAAACAAGGTCTGCGCATGCGGAGTATCAGGTACCTTAAACACCGACTGCTGTGGTTATATGGTCCTACATATAATTTTGTCGAGACTAAGGAGTTCGAACCCTAGCAAGGAATCTTCTACATAATACATGAGACCCACGGCTTTACATCACATCTGAATGATGGCATTCTGCAGAGGTTTTCATCAGCATTTTTTATTTTTAGAAAACACACCGGGACCGGGAATTGAACTCTCGGCCCTTAGATCAGTAGCCAGAATGCTTAACCACAGAGCTACCGAGCCCGTTTATCGAGTCAACTGTATAATTATTTTTTTATCCTTACATCTAAGGTACCAAATAAATAATGTATGTTACTTAAAGAAAATGTATTTACAATACAAATAAACGAAAAATTCTTCTCTGGGTTGCTGAAAGGTTACGCTATGTAAAACGTCGACGAAACTGCTGTAACATCTGGACCCTTCTCATAAGGGTTGTTAAACTTTACGCTCGTCGGGTAGCTTTTAAACAGTCGGAGATAATTTTGGTTCCTCAGATATATGATAGTTTAACATACAAAAACAGCATCGGGATACAATTAAACAATTTAATGTATTTACCTGTGATACATTTAGATATATCGACATTAATTAATAACAAGAAATTACAATAAACTCGGGTGGACTGCTGGTGTAGATAACAGGCGTTCATCTCGGGGCGGACGGCCAGGCATCGCAGGTGTGGTTGATAAGCGAACACGTTTCTGACCTTGCGGACTAGGTAGCTGGAATCAAAACAGAATTAAACGGTCTGCCAATTATACAGTAAATCATATCACGGCTCTAGAGATTTTACTGATAGTGCAGGGGGTGAAGCCCGCCTCTAAATTCATTTAGGGACGTCTGGAAACAGATAAACTAACAACGCCGCATTGCGTTAATAAATATGACTTTAATTTCAGAGTCCGAGCGCCGACCAAATATTGCTGCTTTTCCTCCAAAGCCGGCCGGGAAATTTCGTGCGCTCGGACTATTTTCGACTGGTGAATTGAAATTACAACGAAATGCTAGTTTTAAAGCTTGAATCTGGGCTGTTTTGATTACGTCTGGAAATTACAATGAATACTGTTTTATCCTGCAGGTACTGATTAAGTCAGTGCCCAAATTAGATTTAAATATGCAGAACGGGTGCAGGTTATTCTAATTATGAATTAAAATTAACAGGAGAACAATTTATGTTCGTGGCGTACACCTTAGAAGAAGGTGGCTGCGCTCGGCATCCTAGGGGTTTTTAATACAGGAATAGTTAATAATTCGTGTAGCGGGTCCTCGTGGAGGGCATCCACTTCGAACGAATTTGCAAGGGATTTTATTACTGGAGCGAGGAGAAATTCGTGTAGCCGGTCTTCAGAGAAGTGGTCAACTTCGAACGAATTCTCTACAGGTTATTAATTACAGGGCTTGTTAAAATTCGTGTAGCGGGTCCTCTAGGAGGGCATCCACTTCGAACGAATTTGCAAGGGATTTTATTACTGGAGCGAGGAGAAATTCGTGTAGCCGGTCTTCAGAGAAGTGGTCAACTTCGAACGAATCCTCTACAGGTTATTAATTACAGGACTGGTTACTTACGGATACCGGATGGGAATCAGGGATGATCAGGAACGGGAGTCGGACTGGGGTCTGGAGAGTCTCTGGGAAAATCTGCTGGAATATCGTGGCGATTGAACGGTGCAGCTCCTTTTATGGGCCCTAGAAAAGTATCTCAAGTGGGGGATAGCGAGTACTTGCGTCTAGCCGTCACACCCGGTGGAGTCACGAAGGGTCACGATTATAGTCGAATGCGCGAGGATCGAGTTGAAGCAGCCGTGTCCGTGTAGCACTTGTAGTTTTTGTAGGTTATAGTATATAGTATAATTGTAACGGTTCACCCACAGTGTCTTACAATTTATAACTAATTGTGCAATGGCGATAGAGTGCAATATTTGTTTAAAACAGTTCACTAAACGGTGCAATTTATTGAGACATACATCTCATGTACAGTCGTGTGCAAATAAATCTGGGACAGTGTTTTTTTCACATGCAGATTCAGTTAAGAATTTGAAGAATATTTCCATGGATTTCCTCTTATCAGAGAGAGTTACGGGTTTCAGTACCTGTTAAAGTTTAATGTAACTATTTCTGATAGCAGGAAATCCATGGAGATATTCTTCAATTCTTAACTGAATCTGCATGTGAAAAAAGCACTGTCCCAGATTTATTTGCACACGACTGTACATAGTGATGAAAACCAGAATATTATTTGCTATGATTGTAATGAAAAATTTACAAGGAAATCCAGTTTAATTCGTCATATTAGTCGAAAACATGACAATAAATCATCTACTGCTTCTATTAAATGTATTATGTGCCCCTTTAAGTGCGACAAGAAAGATATGCTGGATCACTATCGTTTACTTCATGATATTAATATTACTACCTGCAACGAAAACTTTAGTAATTTCATGGAATTCGAAAAATGGAAAGCAATTATGGAAAAAGAAACTACTTCAAAATATGTTAAATACAGAACTAAAACAACTGATAAGAAAGTGGTACATTTTTATCGATGTCACCGCGATGGATTTTATAAATCATCAGGGAAAAATATACGTCACTTGAAACAACTGGGAAGTAATAAAATCAATGGCTATTGTCCCGCTAAATTAGACGTAACTGTAACAAAAGGAATTGGCAATGTAAAGGTAAAATTTATTAAGTCACATGTTGGTCATGGAATGGATCTAGGAAGGTTGACTTTATCAAAAACTGAGAGAGATGACATTGCTACTAAACTAAGTCAAAAAATTCCATTCGATAAAGTTTTAAATTATGTGAGGGATGGTATTACGTCTAATAATGACCTAGGGCGAATCCATTTGTTGACCAGAAAAGATTTATTTAATATTGAAAGTACCTATAATTTACATAGTGATGCAGTCAGACATTCCAACGATTGTACTAGCGTAGAAGCATGGATAGAAGAAATGAAAGAAAGCCATCATGATTCTATCGTTAGACTTTACAAAGCACAAGGGCAAAACGATCCGAATTTTCCAGATTTAGAAGAACGAGACTTTTTACTGGTAATTATGAACCAAGCTCAATTAGAAATTTTAAATAAGTATGGAGATGATGTTATTTGCGTCGACGGTACTCACGGTACAAATGCTTACAATTTTGAACTAACGACGTTATTGGTTCTTGATGAAATGAGGGAAGGCTTTCCCTGTATGTTTGTATTTAGTAATCGAGCCGATTTAACAGTCTTTAAACATGTGTTTACACTTGTTAAAAATCTCTGCACTAATTTAAAACCCAAATTGTTTATGTCAGATCTAGCAGAAGCTTACTACAATGCTTGGTGTGATACAATGGGACCTGTACAATCAAGATTGTTTTGTTCGTGGCATATAGATAAGGCATGGAGAAAGAATATCAAAGAAAAAATCAAAGATCGAGAAAAACAAGCATACGCTTATAAAGTAATAAGAACTCTCATGGAGGAACGTGATAGAACAGCTTTTGATTTAATGTATCCCCAAGCTATTATTAAGATGTTAAGTGATCCAGATTTAAAAGATTTTGCTACGTACTTGGAAACATATTATGTAACTAACAAAGATTCATGGGCATATTCATACAGAATGCATTCTGGAATAAATACAAATATGCATTTGGAGAGAATGCACGGGACTATAAAATATATATATATGAAAGGAAAAATTGGTAAGAGGCTAGACAAAACGGTGCATGCGATTATGAAATTCATAAGGGATAAATTATTTGAAAGAATTATTACTATTAATAAGGGTAAGAAGGTTTTTCTCACAGCTATTTCATTTATTTAATAATATATTTATGTGTTACTACAGGTAAACTTTCAAGCAAGTTGAGAAATCTAAGACGTAATCATACAACTGCCAACCAACGTCAAAACCAACACCAAATTTTAGAAGATGGAAAAGGCTACTGGAAAATTACGTCTTCCACTGGTAAAGAACTGTACCATGTGGAAAGGAATGTGTCATCATGTCCATGCGAACTGAAGTGTTTGGAATGTAAGGCATGCATTCATTCATTTCTGTGTTCTTGTCCTGACAACGCTATTAAATGGAATATGTGTAAACATATACACATTATATGTTCGTATTTAAATCGACAGTCCACTCAGACGTCAGCATTGGTGATACAGGAAGATGAAGAAGAAAGTAATCACAATCTTTTCGTTTCAATTGAACCCAGAAAAGAAGAGCAAGAAATAATTTGGAGGTAAATATAACTTATTATCTGTACCAAGTAGCTAAAACTTGAAATATAGGTATAACTAACGGGTGTCCCGCGGCAAATTTAATTTTTAAACTTGAAATGAATTTTTTATTTCTTCAAGTATTTTATTAAAAAAAATTGCAAAATAAACCTCAATCTTTTGGGAAATTATTTGTAAAACAGCACATCCGCCAAATGACGCCCTTCACGTCGTACCACTTCTTCCAAACAAACTTGAAAATTGCGCATCACACGCATAAGCATAGCACGTGTAATTCCACGAATTTCTCGGGTGATGTTCCGCTTTAACACATCCACAGTGGGTGCTGCATTCTCGTAGACTTTTGATTTGAGACCAGGGGGGGGGGGGATTTAGAGTCCCTCTCTTAGAAGTGATGCTATTCGAGAAAAGTTGGCAAAGCCATTACGATATTCGCGGTATGAGGAGTAGTCCTATCTTGCATAAATCAGATATCTTGACCTCTGTTAAACATTATCCGACGACGAAGAGAAGGCCACAGAAAGTTACTGATCATTTCCAGGTATCGTTCTGACTTTTCCCGAATCGCATAATTTTTAAGAGAGGGACTCTAAATTGGCCTCCGCGAAGCTCTGATTTAACTCCTTTGGACTTTTTGTTGTGGGGATATCTCAAATCAAAAGTCTACGAGAATGTACCAGCCACTGTGGATGTGTTAAAGCAGAACATCACCCGCAAAATTCGTAGAATTACACGTGCTATGCTTTTGCGTGTGATGCCCAATTTTCAAGTTTGTTTGGAAGAAGTGGTACGACGTGAGGGGCGTTATTTGGCGGATGTGCTGTTTCACAAATAATTTCCCAAAGATTGAGGTTTATTTTGCAATTTTTTTCAATAAAATACTTGAAGAAGTAAAAAATTTAATTCAAGTTTAAAAATGAAATTTGCCGCGGGACACCCGTTATCTTATATTAATTCTAAATCTCAATTTTTAGAGAGATGAAGCGTTCTCAAAATTTGAAATTGACAAACAAAATCGAAGATGTCAAAGCTACTTTGCAAAGACAATTCACAGAAATTTTGTCAAAAGTTTCTAATATGGAAGGGGCCGCAGCTGTTGAGAAGGCTTTATTGCCTCTAAAACCCATATTGTCGACTTTGGAAAATAAAAACTTGCATTACCTCCCAGAGATTGCTGATAAGCGTAAGAAGTGTGCAATAAAACCACAAAGAACTTTTACGTCTACAAAGAAGAAGAAGAAGAGCAATTTAACTGCTACATGTTCACTTCCTACAGTAGAGGAAAAGGATGCGATTGCAATAAATTTGTTAAAATAAAATTTGTGATATTTTAATATTTTTAAAGATTAGTTTATATACAAGCGATGTTATTTTTACTTGTATAAAAGCAAATACTTATTACATTTCTTAAAGTTAGGTACCTACTCTTGAAATAATATGATAAATCATGTACTTACTTATGTACAGCTGTGGACTAAAAAGATGACAATATTAATTATAAAAATTTGGTGTGATACACTCACACCACTTCCTTTTACAGTGATCTTTTGATTAGCCAAAAATTTGATTTTTAATTTTTAAGCATTTGTCAAAAAATTTCAAAAATTACAAATTCTACAAAAACGGTACAAAGTAGAGAGTTAGTTGAAGAGACAAATTTTTTCTAGAATTTTACGCCGAATTCAAAAATGTAATAATATACCGGGTGTTCTATTTAAAATAGCAGTTAATAACAAAAATTAAAAAAAACAAAAGGAACCCATTTTAGAAGTATTCAACACGACAATACACATTAAAAATATAATAAAACAGTAAAGTTTGAAAAAAATCCTTAGAGCCGTTTTTGAAAAAAAAGAAAAAACTGAAAAATCACAAGAGTAAACACCTACTTCCGGTTATGCAATTTTCTTGCTGTCTCATCTACATAGTACACAAAACTTATAAATGAAGGTTCAACGCCATACCTCTTTTCGTTTTACAGATATTCTGTTCACAGACAGACAGACAGACCAATGAAAAAACTATGTTTTTTTGGGATCAGGGGACTCTAAAACGTGAAGATCTGTTGAAAACTCAATTTCGAATTTTTGGGCTGCCAAATTACAGTAGATTGAAATTTAACAAGTAGGTATCTTTTTGGATTTCTAATTTGTTGTATATGTGCAAGCTATTCTGCTAAAAAAATATTATCATACCTTTACCTAAATGTAAAATTTGACGAAAGTTTCATGGCGAAATTGTCACCTTTTTAATCCACGTTTAGTCCTACGTTTAATTTAATGCCAAACTCGATGCCAAATAACAAAAAATAAAGTATTCATTAAACAATGTTTTCTTTATTAGAAGAAAACGCATTAAGTAATATTAAATTTGGAGTTTCTTTTTAAAATTTGCAATTAACGTAAGTACCGAAAATCTCTTAAAATAGTTTCTATTTTTTGAAAATTTTCAAATAAAACTTCTATGTCTACTACTAGGTCCCTTATTAATTTCTGCTTCACTACACTCGAAGAAAACGAGATCATACACGGCTGCTTCAATGCAAATCTCGCGCTTGGCGTTCGACTGTTTTCGTGACTCCACCGGGTGTGACGGCTAGACGCAAGTATAGCGAGTGGGGATAGCGGCGCACGCCTCGACTCGGTACTTCCTTGTTATCTCTGGACGTGACGTCGGTCCCTGCGCGCTTATCATTACGGGCAATTATGAGCAAGAGATAACGCGAGACTGGGCGATGCGTAAATTAAACACAGTTTTATGGTGTAATAATAATTTACGCGGAGGCTAGCGTTACATATGCCGGTCCCTTCGGAGGAAACGGGAGCTCCGTGGGCACCTTCATCAACGAGGCTCTCAAAACAATACAGAAATAACCTGGAGGTCTGGTGGTTATTCGGATGGTACACAGAAAACATTCTAACTGGGAAACGCGAGGGTGCTAGATTTTTAGCGGGCGTTTCTTCGGAAACCATGTACCGGAGGGGTAAAATTTTAATATACAGGTTGCGTAAAAATTTTACTCTAAACTCTGGCCTAGCTGAACACAGAGGTTGCGGTTTCAACGTGTATTCGGGATATTTCTGCGGAGAAAAATAGGTTTCGGAAGCATTTAAATCTGTGAAAGCATACAGGTTGCAGGATAACCTTCTTTCACAAAAGCTATTTCACTAGGAAAATTGTAAAAGCTGCGGGAACCAGTACAGAAAGAAAAATGCGGCTTCCTTTTTACATTTTCTCCTCCAAGCTTCGATAATGAATCTACAAACTTTTGCTATTAGCCGGGTCTACGGGGGCAAAAGTACGCTTCAGGAGGAAACTACAATAACATCGATCGCAATTAAAATCAATCGCACTTTTAAAATCAATCGCACTTTTAAAGTCGATCACACTTTTAAAATCGCTCAGGACAGGGGAATTCATCTGAAATACTCCCTCACGCTTATCGGGATTAAGCGAAGAGTTTCATAGTATTCCTCGCACTTTTACTCGTGCATTCATTCTAGGAGTTTCAAACTCACGGAGTAGGCATCGTCGCGGTATCGACTTACACTCACACAAGACTAGGACTTTCTGTAGCGCTTTCTACATTACGCTCGGGGAACGGTTGCATTAGTCGCGGTATCGACCTACATTCACACAAGACTGGGACTCTCTGGAGCGCTTTCTACATTACGCTCAGCAGGGAACGGTTTGCATTGGTCGCGGTGTCGACCTACATTCCATTCATACCGGGATCCTCTAAGCGTGAAAAAAAAACATCTAGGCTGCAGGATAGCCTTCTTTCACCCATAACGGAATCGCCGGGCAAATTGTAGAGGCTGCGGTGACCAGCATACAATTTCTGAAAAAAAAAACGGTGCACAGGATCTCTGGGGCGCATTCTAAACTACGCTCTCTGGAAATATAAGTGTGAAAATATCTAGGTTGCCGGGTAACCTTTCACACACACTAGAATGGCAAGGAAAATTGTAGAGGCTGCGGGGACCAGCATACAATTCCAAAAAAAACGGTGCACGGTATTCTGGTAAACACATTCTCGCCTTCGAGCTTCGACTATTCGTCTACGATCTCCTGTCATTATCCGGTTTTACGGTGACAGGAGCACGCTCCAAAAGGAAGATAACAGGGAAATCATTCGCACTAACTAGGGCGGCATTCAAACTCACATTCGGAATTCATGTACATTTACATTCTTCAATTTACAGGCGCACCAGGTGCTTACACGGGTACCTGCAGATATTCCGGCGGATGAGACATCAGGATTGTCTTTCAAGCGGACTGCGGACTACGGATTCTACGGGCGAGACATCGGGATTGTCTCTCAGGCGGACTGCGGACTACGGATTCTACGGGCGAGACATCGGGATTGTCTCTCAGGCGGACTGCGGACTACGGATTCTACGGGCGAGACATCGGGATTGTCTCTCAGGCGGACTGCGGACTACGGATTCTTCTGGAATTTCGGAAGGCGGTATTACGCGGGCGGTCCGTAGTATTGTCGGCAATTTAGCTAAGGCACCTCGGGGACGCAAAATCCCGTACCAGCAGTGAAGCCGCTGGCCCTTGAGGGTAGGAGAAGGATTTTCTGGACTGGACGGGATCTCGGAAAGATCTTATCTGGAACGGACAGGACCTGGACGGGGATCTGGGAGTTCTAGACTGGGACATCACGGTTTTCGGGTTTTGGTAGATTTCTCTGGACGGCTAGGCTGTAACAGGTTTTGTGCATTATTTAAATCACAACAAAATTTACTAGTTATTGGTTTATCGGTCTCGGGCGCCATCTGGACACAGGAGATGTATGTGCATGTTTGCTAAACTATGTATATATCTGAGTCTAGGTTCCTGCTCGGAGACGCCATTGTAACATCTGGACCCTTCTCATAAGGGTTGTTAAACTTTACGCTCGTCGGGTAGCTTTTAAACAGTCGGAGATAATTTTGGTTCCTCAGATATATGATAGTTTAACATACAAAAACAGCATCGGGATACAATTAAACAATTTAATGTATTTACCTGTGATACATTTAGATATATCGACATTAATTAATAACAAGAAATTACAATAAACTCGGGTGGACTGCTGGTGTAGATAACAGGCGTTCATCTCGGGGCGGACGGCCAGGCATCGCAGGTGTGGTTGATAAGCGAACACGTTTCTGACCTTGCGGACTAGGTAGCTGGAATCAAAACAGAATTAAACGGTCTGCCAATTATACAGTAAATCATATCACGGCTCTAGAGATTTTACTGATAGTGCAGGGGGTGAAGCCCGCCTCTAAATTCATTTAGGGACGTCTGGAAACAGATAAACTAACAACGCCGCATTGCGTTAATAAATATGACTTTAATTTCAGAGTCCGAGCGCCGACCAAATATTGCTGCTTTTCCTCCAAAGCCGGCCGGGAAATTTCGTGCGCTCGGACTATTTTCGACTGGTGAATTGAAATTACAACGAAATGCTAGTTTTAAAGCTTGAATCTGGGCTGTTTTGATTACGTCTGGAAATTACAATGAATACTGTTTTATCCTGCAGGTACTGATTAAGTCAGTGCCCAAATTAGATTTAAATATGCAGAACGGGTGCAGGTTATTCTAATTATGAATTAAAATTAACAGGAGAACAATTTATGTTCGTGGCGTACACCTTAGAAGAAGGTGGCTGCGCTCGGCATCCTAGGGGTTTTTAATACAGGAATAGTTAATAATTCGTGTAGCGGGTCCTCGTGGAGGGCATCCACTTCAAACGAATTGCAAGGGATTTTATTACTGGAGCGAGGAGAAATTCGTGTAGCCGGTCTTCAGAGAAGTGGTCAACTTCGAACGAATTCTCTACAGGTTATTAATTACAGGGCTTGTTAAAATTCGTGTAGCGGGTCCTCTAGGAGGGCATCCACTTCGAACGAATTTGCAAGGGATTTTATTACTGGAGCGAGGAGAAATTCGTGTAGCCGGTCTTCAGAGAAGTGGTCAACTTCGAACGAATTCTCTACAGGTTATTAATTACAGGGCTTGTTAAAATTCGTGTAGCGGGTCCTCTAGGAGGGCATCCACTTCGAACGAATTTGCAAGGGATTTTATTACTGGAGCGAGGAGAAATTCGTGTAGCCGGTCTTCAGAGAAGTGGTCAACTTCGAACGAATCCTCTACAGGTTATTAATTACAGGACTGGTTACTTACGGATACCGGATGGGAATCAGGGATGATCAGGAACGGGAGTCGGACTGGGGTCTGGAGAGTCTCTGGGAAAATCTGCTGGAATATCGTGGCGATTGAACGGTGCAGCTCCTTTTATGGGCCCTAGAAAAGTATCTCAAGTGGGGGATAGCGAGTGGGGATAGCGGCGCACGCCTCGACTCGGTACTTCCTTGTTATCTCTGGACGTGACGTCGGTCCCTGCGCGCTTATCATTACGGGCAATTATGAGCAAGAGATAACGCGAGACTGGGCGATGCGTAAATTAAACACAGTTTTATGGTGTAATAATAATTTACGCGGAGGCTAGCGTTACACTGCAATCCAACGTACTGCCTTTGAAATTCTCGCAACTGCCTTCAAAATCGAAAGCAGGCTTCACTTCGCATGGAAATACGACCGGTTGAAAACATATGTTTTAGTGGCCGCTGGTTTTTACCTTAAAGTGTTTAAATTGGATTGTTCGGAAAGTGCCGGGGTCGGGAAAATGAAGACAAGAGTTCTTGGGGCGTTTTCCACAGGCAAAGCAATTTCTACGCCGGCGAAGCTCGCGCGAAAAAAGGTGAGTTTAACAGGTGTCCCTGGAGAGCGTTCTCGGGAAAGTGTTGGGCTCATCGCGACTTCGCCTAACGCCGGTGGAAATTTGCGGTTTTGGGCTGATACATAGTTGTGTTTTTGGGAGCCGGGCTCTGCGTGCTTAGCCGCAACTTCGTACGGCGGGCACCTTGCGCTGGGTTCTTGCTCCTGGCAGCCGTTTTTGGGCACCGGGCGCTGCTTGCTTTTGCTACGGCTACTTGAGGCTGCAAATTATGTATTCGTGCGGCTGCGCTTTTACAGGAACTCGGTTTTTACAGACGTTGCTATCGACCTAGACCAGGGGTCGGCAGACCGCGGCTCGCTAGCCGCATGCGGCTCTTTACATAGAATTTTACGGCTCTCCAACTCATGGCTGCCGAACAAACTCAAACAGTCCAATAACTCATACATAAATCACAAAGCAAAATTTTTTTGTCTTTGACTTTTTTGCACAGCCCCGCCATTTAGTAAAGCACCGCACTCGCGCCCCTCTCCTCCCCTCTTCACATAATTTCTCGCCGGCGTTGGCACTGCCCCCGCCGCAATCGCAATACATATAATCTGCTTCACTTGGCACTTTTAACACCTGGTAAATTATACCCACAGATGCCCTGCACACTGATGAATAACTTTAAATACAAATGGTATCAAAAATAGACTTTTTATTTATTTTTTTATATGAGGAGCTCAATCTCGCCCCACACAAATTTTACAAGCTTGTTTTGTCATTAATAAAAAATGAAAGTCAGGTCACTTAGCAACTAGATTTTTACATTTTTTATAAAGAAAATTAGAATTCATAACATGTTTAACCTTATGGACTACAGTTTTGATGTCACGTCTTTACCTACTAAAATTGTCTTATTCTTGGAATAAAGCCACAACACTTTGCTCTGCTTTTAAATCACTTTGGTTTATAATGCACTGATTCTCTTAAATTCCTTTAGCGTCTCACTAATTGTCTTTCGATCGGCTGCCTTCCATTTTTTATTGCTCTTTGCAATTATTATTTTGCTAGCACGGTTTCGTTTACCTTTCAGCTAATTTACCGTTTGCTGGCTTATACACTTTTAATACATAATGCTCATATACTTTCTGTATTTAACAAATAATTCTGTACCATTTTATTCACATTATGTTTGACGTAAATAAGCTCAAATCCGTCAGTTACAAATTAAATTGCATTGGCCCTTCAGAACATGTATTATATCTGAAACTCTAAACGCAACCCTTCTGAAACCTGCCTTATTTCATGCTAACTTTTATCCCTCAAATTATTAGTTACTGCTGCTCACATCAAGTGCACTTGTTAATGTAAAGTAGATTATCTTGCAATAAATAAAATATTTAATTCTGTGCTCATTTTGACCTTATTCATTTAGATAATTCGGCAATCAGAATTGCTATGGGCAGTAAACCATTACAATATATACAGAGGAAATACATGTTGCGGCTCTCTAAAAATTTCCAGAATCTGTTTACTTAACTTTTGGCTCATCTAACTCGAAAGTCTGCCGACCCCTGACCTAGACCGATACGAATTGAGAAAATGGGCTAGGGAATGGTTGGTTATCATGGGAAGATTTCTAAACCTGTCGTCATGATTTTTTGTAAGCTCTGCGACCTAAATATCAAGGTATTAATTTTTAAGAACACACTTTTAAGCCAGTCGTCACGATTTTCCACGCGCTCTACGATTTGAACATGTAGGTATCGCTAGGGCCTCTGTACTGAGGTTTCCTGTGGGTACGAGCAAACAACTAACGTGATCATCCCAGGTGCTAGCTACGTGGGATGCTGGTCTTTGCGGGCGGTTCGTTGCTTAGCAAAATGAAGCAATGTTGGCGGCGACTGGTAGAATTTTAAACCCTCCAGGGCCTCAGGTCGTCTCAGGTTCTGGGCTCAGGTCTGAAAGAAAAGAGCTGCTTTGGACTGTCTATATCTAAATCCTTACTTCACTGCCTCAAAAGAGGGCCGAAAGTGCCTTTTTTCTACATATTCTAAGAAATAAAATAAACAATTTTTACCGTGATAACTAATAAATTGCTAAGTTACTAAGTATGTTTTATCACTATCAGAAACCACTATTTGAATTTTCATATATAATCATAGTATATAATGTACTATTTTACACTATCTATATCTAAATCCCTACCTTAATCCCTCAAAAAACTGTTTTTACTGTAGTATAGTATAACTAAAGAACTATAGCTGTAATAGAAATGAAAGCATTTTAAGGAATCATGTAATCTAATATGGCTAATTTAAAACAATTTAAACTACATGACACTAATATGTTTTTGAAATATCGAATTTTTTAAATAAAATTTTGTTTACTTTGTGCTGTTCTTTATCAAATTAGTATTATACAATGTTGCTATCGATTCCATATGATGTTAAATTTACTTGCAACTTGAACTGTTTTTTTAATTCATAGAAGCGTAGATTTAATCCATTTTAGCTCAGTTCTCAGACAATAAATCAGTTATGTACACCACGTTACTATTTTAAGTGGTAGTAACCGACAAATATTCGCAAATATTAATTTTTAGGTACGCTCCGGTCCTTGCCTCTCCTCGCGATCACGTTTCCGTTTTATGCCATTCTTGGTTTGCAAAATCTTCACAGAAAGTGCCCGATGTGCTGCGTATTCACACTCTTTGTGAAATACTTTTTTTTGAGCTGACTATGATTTGTTGGGTCAGGTTAAGTATTCACGCCTCCACTGCATTTTTGCGTGGAGAAGTTGTGAAACTCGTCGAAGTTCTTCTCGCTTTGGCTCAATTCCTGGCGAGGGGTAGTTCAGTTGGTCACTTACCATAAAACAGACAGGGTGTACGTGATCCTGAGTAGTATTCTTTCGTAAAGGCAGCCATTTCAAGGTAATGTCGACCTAGTCAGATGTTACAAAATCTCCAAGCACAGCTTTGTATCCGAAATTCGCAGCCTCGATTCCCGCTCAGTCCAGTGGTCAACTTGCCTTGCGTCTTTCATCTTGTCGTCGTTAATTACTATATCCAGCTAAGTAATGCATGTGTAAGGAATCGTAAATTTTGAATTTATATGTATTAAACTACGCAATGCATGTGTGAAATAAATTTTGGATTTGGAATTGGAATAACAAATTCGACTCAAAATGAACTCTTCTCTAACATCCCAGTATATTGACCACTACTTAACAGTATAAATACCCTGTATAAATTCTCTAAAGAGCAGTATTTTTTCCTAGAAATAAAAGCGTTTCCATTATTACAATCAACATGGCACATACTTTTATTATTTTCATTACGTTAACCTGACGGCTGAAGGACATAGGCAGCTGCAGCTTCTTTTCTAGCTTCTTCAATGCAACGAGTTTGCTCAAAACTGTTTCATTCTTCTGTCCCTTCCTTTGTAAAAGAGTTCCGACTCTGGCGTGGTTTACACGTTAAGTTACCGTGCTCTTTTGCTTTTCCTCCTGATGAAACCCCTTACGAAAGTAGGCGAATCGTTGAGTTCTTCGACCTCAATAATGATACGGTCCATTCCCGGAAGTCGTTTGTTACTTAATGCAATGACCGTGAATGCCTTCGATATCATGACTATGTATGTGTTTCATAAACCCCATTTATTTTAATAGTATAAATTACATTTGCCAAGTTATTAGCAAAACTCAAGTTGTAACAAGCATAAGAGAGCACGTTCGCCGAGGGCCTCAATGTCATAGGTATTAACTACACAGAAACTTGTAAAGAAAATTTGTGAAGGAGGGTTTAACAGCTTTAGCCCAAACACTTTACTAATGAATATTTAGGAAACAAATCTCTAGGTAACTATTCTCAGCCTGACCGAGGACAGGTTAGATTCAAGCAACTAAGGGGTGAATCAGGACCGACTTCACGAGCATCGTGGACTATACCCACTCGCGAGCCAGCTGTGGACAATCGGTAGCTTTCATACCGTTGCCTCCGAGCGGAAATTGACCTGTAGTAAGTGAAGTCAGGTGTTGGTATAAAATTCCGATTATACTGTAACACATAATTCAATTATCTTGCGCATATCTGGATTATCGGCTATAATCAAGCATACATCACACCTTCACTATGTGTATCAAATGGTCAAGACATAAATTGCAATTACATTTTATTTTTCTAGGGAGGTGGCCACTTTCAGATCGTAGGCATAAATTTACGAAACCATCTGGCTAATCATCCAGTTGAAGCTTTAATAGCTAAACGTCAACTTAGGAATTGAGGGTCGCTTAAAATCGCAATAGTGGAACGTTTTGTATATCCCCTAAATTTAATCAACCACCACACTACGGCCAATGCATGCCTCGCGCTTCACTGTCGAATGGTTACGTCCGGCTGCATTCAGCAGTTGACTAGTACACTCTTATCACCTATTTGTTCTCGGCTCCCATTCGAGGAAATCTGCTCTTCTTCACCTTGAAACAATATCAAAACTGAGATTAGACAAGTTCCCGACTTTTTATATACTTCCAGATGAGCCTTTTCCTATTTCCATCTATATCTATTGCGGGTGAGTCTACTTAAAAGCTTCAACTTCTCGACGAAGTTCTTAATATATTTTTATAGCAACTACATGTATGGAGAAGTAAAGTTACTTTCTTCACGTGGGTAGGAGTAGGTATTGCAGTGATGGTCGCTGTTGGTCGGGTAGTAGTTAAGCTATGAGAGTTCTGTGACACCCCGCCCCTTTTTCCCCCTCCACCAGTGCCGGCCCCGCCTCGCAGTGTGTGATTGGTTGTGTCGAGGTTGGGTCTCGTGTTTGCGCGTTGTTGTGATTGGTTGGTTGTCGGCCATTATGGTAAAGATGGTGGCGTCGTTGCGTTTTGTGATTGGTCTGGTTGTGCGATTGGTTGTCGTCGGCGGCCATTTTTTAGATCCCGCCCTTCGGGTAGTGGTTGGTTGTGCCCACCTCTTTGCATATCCCCTCCCCCTGCCTTGGTCCGAACTGACCGCGGCGCACTGCCGGCCGATGTCCTTTCAGCTGGCAACGATTTGCCGCTGATGGTCAGTATTATCGATTGATTTTTGCGATTGATTCGATTTGCGATGGCGTAGGGTTCGTGTTGCGTTTTTGCAAGCCTACTCGCTGAATTTTTGCGATTGTTCGAATTTGCTGTGTCCATTTTAGCTGGTCATTATCTAAGCCTTATACAGCGAATTTATTATAACGCGCAATGCGGCATTCTCGCTTCCATAAGGGTTTGATTGTTAGTATTGGTTTCTACGCCACGCCGTGTGTAAATGCGCTTATTTTAAAATGCAATATATGAGCCGTAATTGTATGGATTGATTATTTTAAATCGTGTTGCGGCATGTCGCAGAGGGATAAATATCAGCTCTGGCTGTGAACAGCTGCGTCCGGCACACCTGCATCCGGATGGCTGTGAACAGCTGCGTCCGGCACACCTGCATCCGGATCGTAAATCTCGTCCGATAACATCGTGCAGCTGCATCCGGAGCATGCCGTAAATCTCACCCTAAAATCGTGCTACAACATGTCTGTGAAAGGGCTGTGAACAGCTGCATGCACACCTGCAACCGGATCGTAAATCTAACCCCATAACACCTGACATCCGCATCCGGCGCACCTGCATGTCGTAAATCTCGCCCGATAACATCGTGCAGCTGCATCCGGTTTTTCAATCGTGCTGCAACATGTCGTTCCAGGCCTGTGAAGGGTCTGTAAACAGCTGCATCCGGTGCGCATCTAGCTTGGATATGGGGCGTGTGATGGGGGAAAATATATATATATAGCATTCACTGAACAAATTTCTACTGCAAATTCTGTAACTTACGCGCCCGGTCAAACTTTAGCCATTTGCTTCAGTTCTCCGAAATTTCAGCCATCGAAGAATAATAAAATTGCAATAGTGCGTCGAAATTCGGCTGTGATAGTACATCAAGAATCCAAAAGTGTGACCGCAGCTGCCGACGATTGCAAGCTACTATCCGCTCTTACGAAGCTGTTCTCTGTGAGTAGCGATTAATCAAATTTAAAATGGATCTAAACAAATTGAATAATGTTAGTGCCATTTCCCGGAAGGTGAAGCTGCAGGCTGGAGAGTTGGAATTAAACAGAAAATACCACATTTTAAAACTGAAGTCGGGATTTGCCAAACAAGGCGGCTTCAAATTTATTTTATGCGAATTGGAGCATGGTACCCTGTTTTTACCGAAAAGGCTAGTAGATGCCCTCACGGAAGATGATATAACATCTCTGAACAAAAGGCGGCTGTACCTGGAGTTTTTGGGGCTCGAGCAGGTTGGAAAACAATTCCCAACCCCGTCACTGAGATTTGTAGAAGCCGACACGCAGCTTAACAACGACTCCCAAAGTGAAGTCTTCGAAAGTGAAGAAACGGCTGCAGAAATTTCTCGTGAGCCTTTGGACAACATGTAAATATTTTTTATTTTATTTTTTTTGCATTTGTTTTGCATTAGTAAATAGCTGTTCGGATTGAATGTAGCGGCAAGTTACATTTAGAAAAGTTTTGCTAAAATTTTATTTTATTGCTGGCTGCAAGCATCTCGCTACTTGTGGAGAAGCTATTTTAAAATTATTGGAAATATTCGATTAGAATTCAAGCCATTTTAAATATTGTTAAATTTACGGCGAAACTAGATTAAAATAAATTTAACTATGAATTCTAACGTAACAAGTGATTGAACTAAAACAAAAAACATTCTTAACTATAAAAATGTATATCTAATTTTTAAAATTATACAGATTGGAAAACAATTCCCAAACCACACCGCCGGCACAGCTAAAATTTGCCGAAGGCTTGAGCGAGGGGGCGGATGAGGAACAAGGCAAATCGGGATAGAAAAATTCCGACGCTGAGGAATATATCTGCTCTACGCTGCGAAAATGAGTAAATATTTTTAATTTCTGCGTATTTGCTTTTATTAGTAAGTAGTTTTACGTGTACGTGCCAGTTAACAGCAGCAGCAGCAGTTACATTTAAAAATTTATAAAACTTTTGCTCTAAATTTTATTTCATTGCTGTAATGGCGCATAATTCCTCTGAGTGAAACTAGATTAAATTACAGGGAAAACCAGATTAAAATAAATTTAGCTATGGATTCTAACGCAATAAGTGATCTATCTACAAAAATTTTAAAAACCATAAAAAATGCATATTTAATTTTAAAATTACATAAACACAAGCACAAACATATCAAGATTTGGATTAAGTTCTGTAAAACAAATGAGTTACTTCTGAGGCGAGAATTGAAAAATTGTAAAAGTATAGGCAGCAAAAGGAGAATCGTAAATGAAATTTGCCATCTGAAAAAGTTTAAAGTTCGCTTAAATAAATTATCTGTAGAAGGCGTTAGTTGCAGGCCCCGCAATACAATAGGATCTCGAGTTATTTGGGAAGATTATAAATCTGCGTTTCATCGTAGACTTAGAAGCGCTATTATTGTTAATATAATGCATACCATAAACGTGGGTCCTTTCCTTGAAGATTGTTATCAGCTAATTAAGACTCGTTTAAGAAACATTTTTAAAAAACAAAATTGGGTAGGTTGCTTTAAAATAAATTGTTCTTTCTGCGGCGAATTTTCTAAAGTAACTGAAGATGATTCGACACCCATAACAGATTGGAAATATTTTCATACCAAAAATGCTCTAATTGAAAATTTTGAAGTTTTCTTGGCGGCCGGATGGTTTGATGAAAATATTTCCGACATAATATTAAACCAGTTAAGCGAATTTGAAAGTTCCGGCTCCGGATGGACATTAACGCACATCGATTCCTTACACGTAAACATAAATACATGCGAACTCTTATATAATTCAGGAGCTTCTTATATTGATTTGCCAATTCAAATTATACATAAGAAAGCTGTTATAAATGTGCAAAACGATGATTTGGCTTGCTTTTTTATCGCTGTAACGAGCGCTATTTGTAAGCCAACAGGTAACCCAAATCGTTTGAGCTCTTATCCTAGCTATAATTCTGTTTTAAATACGGTCGGATTTAAATTGCCAATGTCAATTAAACAGATTCCCAGATTTGAAGAATTAAACAAAATTTCAAGAAACGTATATATTTTAAAATTGAAAAAAGGAGCATTTATCACAATGCCTACTTATTTAACAAAAGCCAAATTAGATGTGCATGTAAATTTATTAATGATTGAGGAAAATTATGAAGATGAATATGATTACGAATCTTGCCGGCGTAACCGCAACCGTGCTGCAGATTATTGTAATAATTTTGCCGGCGATGATGGCGGTGATGGTGATAATGATGATGATGTTTACGCCGAAATTGGTTCACTTAACTATAAAGAAATAATCGAAACAAAAAAGAAACATTTTTGTTGGATTAAAAATCTTTCACGTTTAGTAAGTTCGCAAATTAGTAAACATAACGGTCGATTACATATTTGCGACAGATGCCTTCAGTATTTTCATAGCGAAGCTATCTTAGTTGAGCATACTCGAGATTGTATACTTTTAAATACATGCAAAGTTACTCTGCCTAACGAAAGAAATAAATTGCTCAAGTTTAAAAACTATAGAAATAGCATTGATGTGCCATTTACTATATTTGCGGATATAGAAAGTATCTTAAAGCCCATTGATGCTGATTCGGCTAAATTGCAAAGTAATCCAAAATGTAAAACTTTAAAGTATCAGAGGCATAAACCTTTCAGTATCGGCTATTACTTCCACAGCCATTTCGACAGCAACCTATCATATTTTAAGCAGTACAGAGGAGGAAAATGCTCGGAATGGCTTGTAGACGAACTTACTTCAGTTGCAGACAATTTTGCAGATTATTTTTTTAAAGAAGTTCCCATGGATCTTACGACAGTAACCTCAAAATCTTTGCATTTAAAATGTCACATTTGCGAAGAAGCTTTTGAAATTAATGAGAAAATTTGCCGCGATCACTGCCACATCACAGGCAATTTTAGAGGTTACAGCCACAGTAACTGCAACCTGAATTATCGCTTATTTCCGGTAATCCCTATAGTTTTTCACAACTTCAGCAATTACGATTGCCATTTTATTATCAAAAAGATTGCAACCCGCGTAGAAGGTAGAATTGAACTCATTCCTGTAAATAATGAAAGGTATATATCTGTCACAAAAACTTGGGGCAAATCAGGGCTAAAATTTAGATTTATAGATTCTTTTAGATTTATGGATTCGTCTCTGGACGAATTATCGTCTTATTTGCAGGAACAAGATTTTGAAATTTTGAAAGAGATGAATCAAAATTTAAGCCGCGAAAAATTACAGCTATTAATGAGAAAAGGAGTATTTCCCTACGAATATGTTGATAGTTATGAGAAATTGTCGGAAACATCATTGCCGGATATCAATAAATTTTACAGTTCTCTTACACTAAAAAACATTTCTCAGCAAGACTATGACCATGCATCTAATGTGTGGAACAAATTTGATATAAAAACTTTAGGCGATTATAGCGACCTTTATTTGAAAACTGACATTTTACTTCTAGCAGATGTGTTTCAAAATTTTAGGAAAATGTGTAAGAATATTTTCGGCCTAGATGTGATGAATTATTACACTATTCCTGGGTTCGCGTGGGACGCTGCCCTTAAGAAAACTCGCGTTACTCTCGAGTTATTGACAGATGTGGACATGCTATTATTTATAGAGCGAGGAATACGAGGCGGAATAAGCCAAGTTGTTAAACGATATAGTCAAGCTAATAATAAATACATGCAAAACTATAATGCAGCTTTGCCTTCCAAATACTTGATTTATTTAGATATTAACAACTTGTACGGCCTCGCAATGTGCGAAGCATTGCCTTATGCCAATTTTGAATGGCTAACATCTGAGGATATTGAAAAGTTTGATGTTATTTCTGTAGCAGATGATAGCAGTTCAGGATATATTATAGAAGCTGATATTCACTATCCACAATATTTGCATGATGATCATAAAGATTTGCCATTCTGCTCTGAAAATAGAATCCCTAAAGGTTCTAAATACCCTAAGCTAATGACAACTTTGCACGACAAAGAGAAATATGTTATCCATTATCGAAATCTCAAGCAGTGTATACAAGCCGGATTAGTTGTGACAAAAATATATCGCATCCTCAAATTTAGTCAAAGTCCTTGGCTAAAACCCTATATAGACTTAAATTCCGATTTAAGAGCAAAAGCCGATAATGAATTTAAAAAATATTTCCATAAAAAAATGAACAATGCTGTATATGGAAAGACGATGGAAAATGTGCGACGTCGTAAAGATATTAAATTAGTAAGCAAATGGAGCGGTCGCTATGGCGCCCAATACTACATTTCCAAACCAAATTTTCACAATAGAACTATTATTAGCAAAAAATTAGTCACAATTGAGCTTAACAAAACAGAAATTTTATTTAATAAGCCCATTTATGCTGGAATGGCAATTTTAGATATATCTAAAATATTTATGTACGACTTTCACTACCAATACATGATGCGCAAATTTAAACACAGCCTTCTGTATACAGATACGGATTCTTTTTTGTATGAAATTTATACAGACGATTTTTATCAAAATATGAAAGAAGACATACACAGGTATGACACTAGCGATTATAAACCTGATAACATTTATGGAATGCCTTTGGCAAACAAAAAGCAGGTAGGGCTTATGAAAGATGAGATGAAGGGGGAAATAATAACAGATTTTGTAGGGCTTAAATCAAAAATGTATAGCTTAAAGGTAAATAACAAGAGTCAAATTAAAAAGGTAAAAGGCATTGTTAGGCATTCGATTAGGGAAAAGTTGTCATTTACTAACTACTATGACGTATTAACTCGAGGAATTGCAATTTCTTGCGATCAAAATCGAATCAGATCGTATAAACACAAAGTATATACGACAACGCAAAATAAAATTGCACTTAGCGCAAACGATGACAAAAGATACATTACAGCTGACGGTATTACCACATTGCCTTGGGCTCATTACAAAATTGTCGAAGAATTGTGAACTAACCAAAGAGTTGCTGTACAGTTTCTACGTTTTAATAACTTGCTGCTGATGTTTGTTACGACTGCTGCTGTTGCGCAAACACTTTAATTAACATTATTAGCTTTAGTTTGTTGTATTGTATTTGACAATAAATGATCAATGCTTGGATCATATAATAATAAATGCATATTAATCTACGCCTAGTTAAATGAATTAATTTTATTTGTGTATGTGCTGATATTCTAGCTTTATAGTTACATTTCAATAATTGTATTGTATTTGTCAATAAATTTATAAAATTGATTTTATATTTTAAAATAAATTATCAATACTGGCTCGTATGATAATAAAATGCGTATTAATCTGTATGTAGTGAAATGATCTAATTTTATACTTCTTTTGCAAATATATTTTCTAATATGTGTATGTGCTTATATTCTAACTCTATAGTTACATTTTAATAATTGTATTGCATTTTGAAAATACATTTATAAAAACAATTTTGTATTTTATTCTGTGCGTGTGCGTGTTTGTGTGTAGGTATGTGTTTGTGCGAATTATTATATTAATATAAGAGTTGAAGTGCTGACTTGGCGGCATGTGCGTTGGCACCAATCTGCAGGTATAAGAAATAAAACAAGAAATTAACTTAATATAGCATTTATTTTCTTAAAACATAAATTACATTTCAATATCGTTAAATTAAGTATTACACGTAATTCTTGAAATAAAATAAATAGATAGCCATTCTTAAAAATACTTTTAAATAATGCAACTTATAGATAAGAAATTAACTTAAAACAACATTTATTTTCTTAAACATAAATTACATTTCAATATCACTAAATTAAGTATTACACGTAATTCTTGAAATAAAATAAATAAATAGACATTCTTAAAAATACTTTTAAATAATGCAGCTTGTAGATATTACTTCATAGCAATTTTATTCTGCTTCTCCTCCTCTGCCATCCTCCCTATCCTCCTGCAGTAAAAGGTCGTTCATGTCAATCCACGATTTTTCATTGAGCCCCAACCATTTTACGTAAACTCGATTTCCTTTTCTTTTCAAAACCTTCTCGATCAAGTAGGTGTCAGGATGTTTAGTTTTTTGCAGCTCCAGTTGGTAAAAAGCTCCAGAAATGGGATTATGTTTTGAATCCTCTAGTTTATATGTAACAGGATCGGTTTCTTGAACTTTTGTAATGCCAAATAATTCCAACGACGAGTTTGGCGTAAATCCTCGAGAAAATACGCCCTTGTGCTTGCTAATTCTTACGACATCTCCAATTTTGAACTTAGGCTTGCGGCGATTTATTTTAAAATTTTTGCTCTTGTAGGCTAATAATTCCGTATTAGGTTTAACATCTATCGGAGCCATTTGAATCGTTCTATGTTTCGTCTTATTATACAACATAACTATATCTTGAAGTATATCAAACCATTTATAATTTCCGCGTAAACTGAACTTTTTATACAATTTGCTTTTGAGTGTTCTAATAACTCTTTCGACAATCGCAGCTTTGACGGTACTATACGTTGAATAGTGGATAATATTAAATTTACGCATTAATTTCTTAAAATGCGTATTGTAAAACTCTTTCCCATTATCTGTTTGTAAATTGCGTGGAGGCTGCTGATTCTTTAAAATATTCCCCATCGCTTTAGCGACTTCTATTCCATTTTTAGTTTTCAAAGGACGCGCCCACAGAAATTTAGAAAAGCAATTAATTACCAATAATATGTAGCGATAGCCTTTATTTGTTTTTGCGTAAGGAATAAATTCTGCCAAATCTGCTTGAAATAAGTCATAATATCCTTTAATTGCGGTCCGCCGTCTTACAAAATTCTTCCTTGCATTGCGATGCAATTCTTCGACGATTTCCAATTTCTTAGACATCGCGCTATTATTTCAATACTACTGCAGCGCAGTTTTACACAGATGGAGCGCGTTTAGTCTACTAGTATCTAGCCTAAAAAGGGAGAGCGACGAGGGCGATTGCTACGCGTCGAATGTTGAGGCTGGAAAGGTAGTATGCGATTTCATTGAAAGTATAACAACTTCTTATACATCTCTATTGTTTCTTCTAAATCTAAAGGTTGATCAGATGTCTTTTCGGATGGCAGCGATATGCCCAGGTGTCTGTGCAAACTGTTGGATCGTTTAAGGAGAACTTGACATGCATTCATTGAAATTATAACAGCGTCTTTTAATAAGCTGATTTGATTGGTGTCTACTGCTGTTTGCGCGTTGGCATTTACTATTTCTTCTACTTTCCTATCCACATACTTTTTATAGACTGCATCGGTTTCTGCTAGAGGCTCAGCAAGTAACGTTATTCGCTTATTTTTAGCGTCAAAATATGATTTCGATTTGGCATCCAATTTTAGGTTTAGGGCTTGTTGTTTTCCAATTCCGTTATCTACATATTTTTTGTTAGCTACATCATTTTCATCGACAGGGGCTGCTACTTGGCTGATTCGCTTATTATTAGCATTGAACTTTACGTCGCCACGGCCGCCGCCACTGCCGGCATTAAATGTTAAACATTTTGCTAGTATATCTCCAGCGGCCGCAGCAAGCGTCGCTTGAACATATTTTTTAGTTGACACGTCTGAATCGTCGATTGGATCTGCAGCTTGGACTAATCTTCTGCTTCGAATGTTAATAACATTTTGCGCCTCGTTTACGATTAAAGTGCTCGCAGCTATTATTGCTTCCACTTTTCCATCTACATACTTTTTATAGACAGCATCAGTTTCTGCTACAGGCTCAGCAAGCGCCGTTATTCGCTTATTTTTAGCGTCAAAATATGATTTCGATTTAGCATCCAATTTTAGGCAGTTCTTTTTTCCAAGCCCGATGCCGACATCTACGTATTTTTTGTTAGCTACATCACTTTCATCGACAGGAGCTGCTACTTGGCTGATTCGTTTGTTCTTAGCATTGAACTTAGGGCCGCCGCCGCTGCCGTCTCTGCCGTGGTCAGCATTAAATGTTAAACATTTTACTAGCAGCTCTCTAGCGGATGCATCAAGAGCCAATTGAACATATTTTTTAGTTGACACGTCTGAATCGTCGATTGGATCTGCAGCCTCCACTAATCTCCTTTTTCGAATGTTAATAATATTTTGCTCGTCGTTTACAATTAAAGTGCTCTTTTTATTTACTACATCACAATCTTCTTGCGGATCGCCAACATTAGCAATTCTTTTGCCTTCAATATTGAAATTCCCGTCGGGCAATAATTTGAAGCCAACACCGGCCGGTCCTCGTAGCCGTTGTTGTACTTTAACATTGTTGACACTTACATGTTGATATTCTCTTCCAAACTTATCAACTACCATCTTTACTTTGTTGTTGCTGTCGCCGCTGTTACCGCTGCTATACTACTACTACTACTACTACGAAGGATGTCTAACCAAAAGTGATACAATTCTACGAAATCTGACGGCATTTATGCAATAATGCCCTCTTCACGCAATTCCGATATAATAGAATAAATTTCATTCATATTTTGTAAATTATAGTTACCGGCTGCATTTGCGGCAAGTAGTAAACGAAGTCGTGCAAGCAGCTCCTTGGGCTTATTCCAAAATACATATTCGACAGATTTATCATTTAGTTGTTTATATGCTCTGAGGGCACTGCGGCGGTGGCGGCTGCGACTTCCGCTACCTTTTTTCGTTACGCGCGGCTTTATAATGTCTGTAAATTTCCAGCTGTTTGTTCGCAGGATCTTGCCTGATGCTTTAAAACCTTTGCGATGCGCATTTGTTTGCAATATGATATCGCCGTAATTGCGCAAATCTGTATTGGTTGGCGCTGACCCGCCGCTACCACCTTCTAGTCGTTTATATGTCATAAGGGAATATAGCCCTGGAGTTCCAGTGTAGCGTTTGCCATTAATTTGTATATCTTTATTTATTATCTGCACATCTGAATCTCCTATTTTCCATTTATTCTTGTGAATATTGTAGTGGAGCGCATAGCGGGAACGATCTATATTCTTGTTGTTTTTATCACTCAAGAGTTGCGCAAAATATTGCGGCAATTTGTTATAACTTTGCAAAATAGTTGCATCTCTGCCTTTATCACCTCCCACATCGCCACTGCCACCATCATCAGCATCATCGCTACCAACAGCTTTTGAAAGCATTTTGATATCATCAACATCATCATCATCCTCGACGTCGAAGGGCCACCCGCCCGCCCAGTCGTTGTTAGGCTTCGTGGCTTTAGTTGTTACATTATTGCCATCTTCTGTTTTTGTCTTTGTAGCAGTTTTTGCTGTTGGCGCTGCTGCTGCTGCTGGTGCTGCTGTTACAGCT
Organism: Agriotes lineatus; assembly: GCA_940337035.1. Taxonomy (NCBI): domain Eukaryota; kingdom Metazoa; phylum Arthropoda; class Insecta; order Coleoptera; family Elateridae; genus Agriotes; species Agriotes lineatus. The sequence goes on from CALNHX010005094.1 coordinate 47,985, forward strand.
GCTGCTGCCGCTGTTCTTGTTGCTGCTGCCTTTGTTGCAGACTTTACCGCAGTTTCAATTTCTTTCAATGGTTCTATTATCTGCTTGTGAGTGTCCCGGTATATCAACTGAGCTTGAGCTTTATTCCGCTTAAAATCTAAAAATTTCTTTCTAACTATTTTTGCAGCCTCAATTGCTTTTTGTTTCAATAATTCTGAGGCTGAGGGTGTGGCGGTGTCGGCGCGTCGCTGCATTGTTACCACCAGCAGTTAAAACACAAATGAATTAATTATTTCTTAAAGGTATATATAAGCGTCGAATCCTTTACGATACCTCCCCTTATTAAGATCACTATCTTTGGCAATTACTATAAATCCGTATTTATTTTCACTGCTACTCCAACATGTATTGCAAATATCTTTAAACGTTTGAAATGTCATATCCATGCCTACATGATCGTCGTAAATATGCTTGAGATTCAAGTCGTCTTGCTTAAATAATACCAACATATTTACGTTATCTCTTATTAAATGTTTAGGCGTTCGTGCATAGGACTGGCTAAGGTAAAATACGTCAGTGCCGTTATGCCGACCCATACTGAAAAACCTTTGAATTTTGTCTTGCTTATCGCATACGATATCATCGAAAATGAATAAGGTATCTTCTTTCACCTTATCTGGCGATATAATGAGATCGTTTTCGCTAAATTCCAAATATTCTAAACCATCGATCAATTTAAAAACTTCGCGCAAAAATTGATATTTCGTTTGATTCAGCGATTTCGAATATATGCATACGTTTTGGAATCTCAACCCGTTTGGATCTAATATTAGACTAAGCATAGCGTTAGTTTTTCCGTAATTAGATGGACCGCAAATCATGCAGCGAATTGATGCTGGAAATAGATCGCCATGTTTCGGGACTCCGGAACAACGAGGATCATAGACATTAAGATCTAGAATTGGCAAAGACAATTTCTGTTTAACGATTTTCATGGTTCTGATTCGAATTTTAAAATAGCGCAAATTTATAGTTAGTAGGATGTGTGAATGTATCTCGTAACATCTTCAGTAAACGGATCGTATTCTAACATGGCGTCGTGCAAAATTAAACAATAAGCTTTAAGTGTGGCAGGAAAGTTTTGTGAAGATTCAAATTCTACCCTTATATCTACGGTGGAATCTTTCAAAGATTCTTGCTGTCTAGAACAATCTATTACGAAGATTGGGCAAGTTTTGTAGTCGCTGTAATTAAACAAACACTTATTCGGCTCTTTTCCATAGTACTTTTCGCGGAAACGACTGTAATTTAGAAATGCCGGCACGTAATCATTGCTATCAAAATCGAGATGCATTCGTTGATAGGGAAACACTTGAGAATTGAGATACACTTTTAGATCGGTCACGCTTGAATGTATAAAGTCGGTCGGATTTCCGCTTCTAACATTCGCGTTATCCTTCTGCAGCGCTATTAGCATCCACCGAGGTTTTTCTAATTCATTCGAATTCTTTATTCGCCATACTTGCGATTTAGCATTATTAAATGACGGCAATTCGTGTAATTCCCATTGCCTAAATGCCAGCACAATAGACGGATTTATTCTCAGCTCATTCATTAGATTAAGTTTTAACTCATCGCCTAATGTAATATGCGGCACTTCCCACGAAACTTTGGTTATCGTAAAATCAACATCGGTTCCGTTATCTCCCAAATCGCTTTTATAGCAATTAAGATCATTCTTTGAACGTATTAATACAAGTTCAGATCTCATATTTACTATAGCTTTTCTATAATCTTCAGCAAAACCGAAAATTGTACTCAATGGCAGGATGCACGAAAAGCGCCCGTCTGTAAAAACTTGCTGACCGCCGTTGGCTGTTTTGTCCCAGCTAGTGCAACTTAGCGCCAAATCATCTTTGACATGCGATGCTAAGCCTTTAATTGCACTCGTTATTCCAGGCTGCCTACAAATATCTATAACCTGATTGCTGCCCAAGATCAATTGCATTTCAGAGAAGAAAAAATATGCCGCATTATTAACAATGATAAACTGTTTTCCTGCAGTTGTTGGCCTATATGTGCCTTTAATACTGATGTAACTGTCATAAATGGACGTTATTATATCGGAACTCTGAATTTCAATTCTTATTGCGTCCGAATGATTTGCATTCAAGGTAAAAGGCAAATATGTATGATAATCCTCTTTAGCAATTGAGGCGTCGTAATAGGGCCGCCTAAAAATACTCAACTTATCTATGTCGTTATAATTGGGCTGTTTTAAGTTAATTTTTTCCTTTTTAGTGTCTAAATTCATAGTTTTTCTTTTTCTCATCGGGGTCGCCATATTAATGAAAAATGTTATTTGTGCGACTTTGAAAACAGGCTACGTCGGTGTCGGAGACGGTTTTGACTGCGATTCTGTCGACTTTGTTTTGATAATACGGTGTAACCCAGCGATTGGAGAAAACGAACGTCACTATCTGTCAATGCGTCTGTTGTTGTTGTTGCTGCTGTTATGTCAGTGGTGTCTGCGTCTTGGCAAGGCTGTTTCTGACTGAATTGCGGTTTGTATGAATACCCCCTTTTATAGATAAAATCTATGCCCATTTTCGCTACTCCCGTATAAGTTCTAATCGAACACTGCTGAATGTATCGTCAGAAAGATTTATTAAATTGCCACGATAATCTACAAACCTTAGGCTTATATTATTAATTTCGCTAACATTCACTGGAAAGTAGATTACATGTGAAATCTCTTTTTCTAGAAAATAGCCTGGAGGTACGCTGATGCCAAATTCGAAAATACTGTGACACAGCGTATTGTTTCGGTATGCTCCACTTGTAATATTTGTATCTATAAAAATATTAGGCGTCGAAATTATATCTACGTCTTCGTGGGAAGTATGTTTCGTATTTGCAGGTAAGACGCTCCTACCAAATCCTAGCATTCGGCCGATACTGCCCGATTTACTAAAATCTATATCATATATAGATTCAATTTCGCACTTTAATGTATTGTTATTGGCTTTCAATTTAAAAGCTGCTTCAGCTTCATCACGATTATCACTAATTTTTGCTTTTATATAATCGGCTATTTCATCCAGTTCGTAACTTCCGTTTTCTATTGTTATCTCCTTATCGCCGTCATAATGAAGTTTATTATTTCCGCTGAAAATGTTGCGCACCGTATTGCAAGTGTATAAGTTAACCAAGCCCAATGAATATGTATAATTTGAATCTAATTTTATCGGAGGGAATATATCTCCTGTCGAGATAATATTTCCCTTGCCTTCTATATTGAACGTCCGAATCATGTCGAATGACTAATTAAACAACTATCGAGTCGTTTCTTTTGTACACAAAAACTTTAAACATAAATGGCCGCAGATGACTGTATTATACTGCTGCTCTTGATCGTAATTATAAAATATTTTACAACCTCGAAAATACTTAACCAACTCCATTGGCGGTCTTAAATCTCCAAATGGATCATAGTATAGAACCCGCTTGCCATCTTTTTTATATGCCACCCAATGCGTTCCTGGGCCCCTATTATCATCCAAATTGACAATTCCTCGCTCTTTGCTCAGCGGCTTTGATGGTAATGAGGTGCGCATAAATACTCCGCGAAAACTTGGAATGTCTTTTCCATACTCTTGCAAATCAATGTTGGTTAAAGCTCTTCGAGGCAAACTACCTAGTTTTTTCGGCGGCGTTTGCTGTTGTTGTTGTTTGCATTCTGGGATTTTCGCTTAATATGCAGCGCACTTCCACCCTTTTTATACGGCTTCAAATAGAGCGCTTCACCTTTCTTGTTTCGTGCTATAATTTCCATTATTCTATTATGCTGACCATCTCGTACAGCTTTAGCAATGCCAGCAGCGCCTCCAGCAAGGCTCCCAAGTGCTGAAAGTCCGGCGAATATGGGTATCAAAGGTAAAATACCGCCTTCTTTTGCAGCTGTAGGAATCGGTATTACCCGGGGTATTTTAATATTTTTCTTGCCTCCTATAGATTTAATAACTCTTTTAGCTGCTATTAAAGAATCTTTAATTAGTTGACGCTCGCTAACATGCTTCCCTGCCGCCCCAGCCTTCTTGCTGTTACGCCGAATTGCTGTTCTAATTTTATTTATGTATCCGCCAATGAAAGTTGTACGTTTGCGCTGCGCGGTTTTCATTCCTAAACCTAATTTTTGTTTTACTTTCATGGCTGATGTTACTGCCCAAGCAGCAGCTTTTTCTGCAAAAGGCGTGCCCTTGTTCTTGAAACGACTCCACGCCGCTTCTTCTAATATCTTATCCGCCTTATGCCTTTCTGTTAAACTATTGTTCTCAGAATATGCGATGTCGTGCGCTTTACAGTATGAATCTAGAGGGTTGACGCCTTGATCGCCTCTTAGCAATCTTTTTTCTAGCTTTGTGCCCGGACCGCAAAACTGATATCCTGGAATGTGAAGTTCTACAGGAAGCTTGTTAATAAGCCTGTTAACGATGCCCTCTCCGCCGCTGTAGACTAACATTTGGCATATGCTTTGTCTGTAGCTGCTATTTATACAGAAAAATAAAACAACTACATTTTTACATTATTTTTATTTCCACTAAATGCATCATACAATAAAATATTAAAATTATATGCACTAAAGTTAAATTAGTTAATCTAACATGCGGCAGATGAGTAGCGCTACTTGCTACTATTACAAGTAATTTTTAGAGAAGCAAATTGAGCATTTAATTTTGTTGTAATATAATAATTATGCAAATCGTTTTTAATTTCACTTAAAGCTGCCATTAGCTGTTTAAGTTTCTGCTTATTAAGCAAATGTTTTTCGAAAATAAACTGGCGAGTAGTGGAGGTCGATCGCATCTTGCACATCAAATTCAAAATGCTCCATATCCACTATTCGCTTGCTTATTATACATATGCATCGATATATGCCGATGGCGATGGCGGCGGCGGTGTATGAGAGTATTCAAAACCCTGCTCGTCAAAATCCTCCGGAGGATAATATCCGCCATCGACATGGCCAACAAACGAATCTGAATAAAATTTTACAAATTCCAAAAAACCTAGATAATTTTGCGTGAATATCGTCGAAGTAAACTCATTTGTTGGACAAAATTGCATCATGTTAGCGCAGGCCAAAATAGCATTACTTAAATCAGCCCTGTTTTTATAACGCCTCTTGTGTTTTGAAAGTTCTATCACTGTGGAAATAGTTTGCACGCAGTTGTCATAAAATGCACTAAAATTTAACTCGTAGAGCATGCTAATGTGTCGGTTTATTATTGAACTCAGATGAAAACATTTCCCGAATTCGCATACACTCAAAAACAAAGATGTATTATGGAAGCGGATGTTCACAAATCTTAGACTTCCTGCAATATTAAATTCTGCTGTAACATTATCGTTGATTGGGAATATGCGAGATTTTTCTGACGAACTTAAATTGCTTCGAACTCCTCCGAAAAACTTGCGAAACTGCAGCTCCACAAAATTAGTTGAAAGAGCACTCCAATCCTGTTCTTTAAGAAGCAGCTCGGGAGTTGCACAATAGTTGCTATCACATACAAGAGCCACCACAGGCTGGAAAGTTGGGATTTCAGACATCAATGCAAATGTGGGTTGAAATCCTACACTTATACTATGTGCATGATCACGCCTCCCAATTGGCTCCTCGATTAAGCTGTAACGTGAGCAGCAAAGTAGTTGCGTTTTGTGCTTGAAATCTTGCTGCTGCTGCTGCTCTTCCGAATTTTGCGTTTTTATACTGCCGTTATCGCTGCTACTACTACTAAAGTTGCTGACACTAACATCGTCGTCGGCGTTGGCTATACCGACGGCTCGATTAAAATCAGCGTAGCTAGCATAGGGATGGCAGCTGCTGGTGTTTTTGATAGCGGTTCGATTAAACACTGAGCAGTTGGGATAGGGATGATAGCGGCTGGCGTTGTTGTTATCGACGCTGCTGCCGCCGCTGTAACTTTGGCGTTGAGATTTGCATCCTCCGCTAAAATTCCATGCCGCCGCTACTCCTGGAAGTATAATTAAAATAAAATACAAATGATTAAACTTGTTTTGCTAATAGCATTTACCTTCTTTAAATATGCTTCCAGGGCTAACACTAATAGCACGATCGGCAGCTGCGACTTCGGCGACGTCCATAGCGTGTGAATTCGTGCTCGCAACAAGTTTACTACTAAACGTTTATACACTTATAATAAGCCACACATGCGCAAAGAGTTATTTTTCGGACGGCATGATGGCGCGAACTATTGTGAATCAATTTTTACTTTCTATGTTGTTTTCTTGTTGCGCTTCATCGACGGCGAGCTCACTGCGCATAAAGTGCATTGAAATTTTTGCAGCGGCGGGCCGTCCAATACATCCCCCTCTAACGGAAAATGACTCCAACAATATTCATAGTTCCATAACTCTTCTTGCAGCCATTTCGCCAATTTTTTGAAATGTCTTCCTATATCTTTAGCAAAATACTTTTTCGCTATATCTATAGGCAAACGATTAATTTCCTCTGCAGTAATCAGCATAGCTTTAAGTTTCAGTTGCGAATTGCGGCAATGATGGTGATGATGTCGATGTTGAGGTTATGTCGGCGTTACTGCTGCGGCTGCAAAACACAAAAGCGCACTTCTGCTCAGAAATGATTACTGCCCCTTCAATCTCATAACTTTTCAGCAATATCTCTACTTCTCAACTAATTATGAACAATTTTAAGAGCGCATGGTAGGTAAGCGCAACAGTTGCGTGATTGCCTACTCTGCGCTCTTTATTGCATTTACAACCGCAGCAGTAGCGCATCAGGTTCGAATCTTACAGCAATTCGATTTTATTATTATGATTTCAGAATCCCACTTTTCGCTATATTTACAGCCAAATAATTTATAGATTTCAAGGAAAAGCCACTGCCGCTTTCTTCAAACTCGCTCATTTTATGTTTTAATTCAGCTGCGGACGTGTCACAAGCCTGAAAAATATCTGCACTTGCAAACATTTGAAAATTTTTCGTATTAAAGAACTTGGTATGCAATGTAGCCGGCTCTGTAGGCTTCATATAATCCCCACAAAATATAAAATTTGCCTTTATTACTCCCATCCTATTCAAAACTCTCTTTATACGCTTTCGAGCTAAATCATAAGCATCCTTAAAAAATAAATCTATGTCGGGGACATCATACTTCAAATTTATTACAACGCCGCTTCTTATACGACCTTTGAACGCGCTTTCAATATCTTGCCATTTTACTTTTTTATCGACTCCGCCAACGCCGCTACCGCCAACTGCTGCAACATTTTCCTTTAATCGTATTTGGTCTGCTCTCAATTTTGCTAGCTCCGTCTCGTAATGCCTTTTTCTTCCAATCGAGCCGCCCTCTTTTTTAGATTTTCTTAGCAATTTTAAAGTTAACGTTACACCCCTTCGATTTATTTTTATCAACTCATCCATCTCGACGCGCTGCGTTACACACTCACACAGTTCTTGCTCTATATTATTCCGCAATTATAGCTACAATTTTATTTAACACGAACAATGCTTAATAGTAGAGAGGGGGGAGAGGGTGCTCCGGCACCAGGCAGGCAGACCCTGGATGCGGGCGCACCGGATGCAGCTGCGCGATCTAATATAATTAATTCATAAAAGCAGGTGTTATGGGGTGAGATCTACGATCCGAATGCAGGTACGCCGGGCCGGATGCAGCTGCGCGATGTTATCGGGCGAGATTTATGACATGCAGGTGCGCCGGATGCAGATGTCAGGTGTTATGGGGTTAGATTTACGATCCGGTTGCAGGTGTGCATGCAGCTGTTCACAGCCCTTTCACAGACATGTTGTAGCACGATTTTAGGATGAGATTTACGGCATGCTCCGGATGCAGCTGCACGATGTTATCGGACGAGATTTACGATCCGGATGCAGGTGTGCCGGACGCAGCTGTTCACAGCCATCCGGATGCAGGTGTGCCGGACGCAGCTGTTCACAGCCAGAGCTGATATTTATCCCTCTGCGACATGCCGCAACACGATTTAAAATAATCAATCCATACAATTACGGCTCATATATTGCATTTTAAAATAAGCGCATTTACACACGGCGTGGCGTAGAAACCAATACTAACAATCAAACCCTTATGGAAGCGAGAATGCCGCATTGCGCGTTATAATAAATTCGCTGTATAAGGCTTAGATAATGACCAGCTAAAATGGACACAGCAAATTCGAACAATCGCAAAAATTCAGCGAGTAGGCTTGCAAAAATGCAACACGAACCCTACGCCATCGCAAATCGAATCAATCGCAAAAATCAATCGATAATACTGACCATCAGCGGCAAATCGTTGCCAGCTGAAAGGACATCGGCCGGCAGTGCGCCGCGGTCAGTTCGGACCAAGGCAGGGGGAGGGGATATGCAAAGAGGTGGGCACAACCAACCACTACCCGAAGGGCGGGATCTAAAAAATGGCCGCCGACGACAACCAATCGCACAACCAGACCAATCACAAAACGCAACGACGCCACCATCTTTACCATAATGGCCGACAACCAACCAATCACAACAACGTGCAAACACAAGACCCAACCTCGACACAACCAATCACACACTGCGAGGCGGGGCCGGCACTGGTGGAGGGGGAAAAAGGGGCGGGGTGTCACAGAACTCTCATAGCTTAACTACTTCGGGTCCACATGTAAACTACCCGATGTTAAAACGTGACCTAAGTATTTAACTCGTTCTGATGCAAATACTCACTTTTCTCGATTCGCTCGTAGCTTAAACACTTTTAAAAGTTAGAAAACGCGATCAAGTATGATTTTCAAAATAGTCCGAAAGCACGATAAGGCCATCTAAATAAGATATCACGTGAAAGTGAAAGTCGCCGAATATTCTTTAATTCGAAACTCATCCGCAACTAACGTAGGTACCGAACGAGGTCGTGAAAGCGGTTTTGTTTTCATCTTCTTTACTTACCGTAACCAAGCTCTAGAAGGTTTTCAAAAGCAGAAATTTCAACCTAGACCTGACAATGCTCGTTCTACGTTGTTACGTTTTCTCAGATCTCCTGTACAGTGCAGATAATAGACCATTACAAAAACTGCGAATGAATTGAATGAAGCATGTTGCCAACAAAGACGTTATGAAGAAGATGGGGAAAGATAAAGGGATTATCACCACAATCAAGACCAGAAAGCTACTGCGGGCATGAGATGCAACACCCAAAGAATTATGCTCACCTCCACCTCATCACGCACGGTTCCGCGGCACGAGTATGGTTCGGTTCCTCATCCAGTGTCGTCTTCACAGCAGTCGTCAATAAACTGTCAATGTTCAATATGATAGCCAACGTCCGCAAACGGCCGTCATTCAGGAAGACGAAGATGCTGCATAGTTCACAGACTTCCTATATGAGCGCATGTAATATTTTTTTAGCAAAGATATACAGACAAAAAGGGTCACTTCGTTATAGTATATTTCATAAATATAGCTATAATAAATGAAGCAAGCAAACTACGTAGATGTATAAGCTTAGGACTACTTAGAATATTGTAAAAGCTGCTACATCTAAAATAAGTATATATAAATTGTATAAAGAGCTGTTTATTAGGGCACAATTTTTGAATGCCTACTCAAGGTTCCTAACCTGGCTTCAAAAATTGCATCATTTATCAGCTTTTTTAGATAGTTTGCATTTTCTGGCGACAGTTTCTGCAGTTCCTTAGTTACATCTATGCCAAATGCACCATAGTCTTCGTCCAAGATTTGAAGCTTAGCAAGTGTTTTATCATGCTGTGAAACGGAGTGTTGTATTTTTCGGCTTATAGTGGATAAACCCGATGTGGAAGGCATTGGTTCAACCTATAATGTGATGATGAAAATTTGTGTGAACGAATGGTTGAGTGCAATGTACTAATAACCCGTATTACAAACAAAGAACCAAATCCAAAAAAGTTACTAAAACTGCATGCAGTAACTCAACAGAGCCATCTCCAAGGTAGTAATTAAATGCAATTTATTATTAACATGTGCGAGTACTTACCTTAATTGAACCAGGTGGAGTCAATGGCAGGTCGTCGTCCTCGATGCATATAATTTCGTCAGTAATATTTTCGCATTTTATAGAAATGGCTGGTTTAATGTCTTCAGCTTCATACATAGAAGGTTGATTCAACGCAGAACTGGTACTCGGATTTTCACTTTTTAATTGAGTCGAGTTATCATCAAATGCCTCTCCATCATCAGTACTCTCCGCATTATCTTCGCTATCAAAAAACAACGGTGACTCCTCTTCCCTACTACTGAATAAGTCTTTCAGCTGCTGAAGCGTAACTTTATTGTTATCCCACGCATCTGCGCTTGAAGATGTCGTCTGATATAGAGTTTGCTCGATTGTTCCCTTCATAACGAATTTGTGCACAAAAGTGCGCCTGCAATTATCGTACTTCAATTTTGATACTAAGAGTGCAGTATGTTACATACAGCGTTGACTTAAAATTGTATATTTTCAGTAAATGAATATTTCGGTTATTAACTAAACCAACGTTTGATTTGGCTATTCAAATACGAACGCATTATGGAAGACTGGTACATTATACACCACGGGAGAGACATGCATGAAAAATTATTTTTTCTCCTGCTGTGTATATACTATTTTTTTTTTTTGAGTAGAAAAGCAAGAAAAATAAAGCGTTATAGTAAATAGAGATTCTACTGCAATTTTTATTAGCCTTTGAATTGTGTTTAAGTTGCGAATACCATGACAACAAATATTTCTTATATTGTTCTTGTATTGCTGCTTATAATGAAAATTCTCTGGATAGTGTAAGGACAATTTTTCAATTTAGCGCTTTTCCGCTTTTGTATTCCGAAATATTAGAACTTTTCCCTCTTCATCTAAACCCAAATTAATAGTTTAGCTTTGTTTCAAAATTCAACCCTATTCATTTCCAACACTGGCGTGTTCCGGCTCATTTCATCATATCTTGGGCAACGTTTTATTCAAATTCACATATAGTTGCTAGCCGTATCAAGGACGCCTTATCTTAATTACCAGTTTGGCGGCCCATTGTCTGTGACTTTCACGGTTAGATGTCAACATGTTTAGTTCCAGCGTACCATTTTTCTCGCGAAATTCTGATAAAAAGTGGCGTAATACTGACGTTTCCATGTAAGTTAGAGAGAGAGAGAAAGCAAGCCTGTTTTGCGGCGCTCCCTTGTTGTGCAGTTTGAGTCTCACTACATTCGGCTTCCCGTTCTAAGAGAGTCAACAAGTTGTTTTTCGCAGCGCGTCGCCGAGGTGCTTTCATTGAAGTGTTTCCCTTTATTTTTAAGTGTTGTAACAAGCGATAATATTCATATTATTTTCATATGGAGAAAATGTGTTATCTCTGTAACAGTTGTTGTAATCTAGAAACTGATTTCTACTCCCGGTAATGGAGAAATATATTGTAGTCATACTTGCTAATATAGAGGAATGGAATGTGCTGTAGAAATCGCCAAAAGCTCCCGTAAGCGGTTTACACTGATAAATGTATGGTTGTATGAGAAAAGGAAAGCATTTTCTGTTGTTCTCAAATTTGCAGAAAATTAGATTTTATAGTCGATTGAGTTTCTGGAAATGAAGGAAATTAAATACGGCGGGGGGGGGGGGGCGTTAATTTTACTTTACCAAAATGGTAGCGTGATGTTTTGGGCACGCACAATAAGAGGCGCTCACAAGCCACTGAAGGTCATCGAAGGAACGATCTCAGAGAATTTTTATATTTTGAACTTTCTTGCTCCTGTTGTACGTCTGTTTAGGGGGGCAGTGGACGTAGATTTTTATATACATGGATAATAATACAACGCCCCATCGCACCTTTGCTGTCGAAGAATATCTTCAAGAACAGAATATCACAAGGTTGTGGTGGCCACCAAATGCCCCCGATACGACGAATCATATTGGACTTGTTTGGGACATGCTTAAAACTCGAATTTGAAACGGAAACAATTCACCCTTAAGTTTGAGAGATGGGAATGGAATGCAATTTTTGAACGGCACATTGGCCATCTTACTGACAGTATCGAAAACCGCACAAGGGCTTGTTTTGGTGCCAGAGCCAAACGCACATATTATTAATCAATTTATATTATTTTTTATTTGTTCTATGATTCTGTCGAATTTTGTATTGTTGTCTTAAATAAAATGTTCAAAAATCGAAACGTATTTATAGATATTAACTATACAAGTTAGACATAGAAGAAGATTTCTCAAGAGAAGTGCAAGAGCAAAGAAAAGAGCTAGTAAAATACGTGAAAACAATTAGGTCGAGAGGACATTACGTACTGATGAGATACAATAAAGTGGTAGTAGATGGAAACGCATACTCCCTAGAGCAGCTAAAAGCAACAGAAATACCAGTCACAGAAAGAGATGAGAGAGAGATCGACGAAAGAAACAAAGAAAAAGCTAGTACTACGGAAAACATGAAACCCTTCAACAATGAGGAAGAAACACAAATAGAGAAGGTGGTAGGTAATAAAAGAGGAAGAACTATAAGTCAAAGATCTCCAGAGAACACGGAAGGGGTGGACTTGAGAGAAGAACTACTCAAGATCACAAAAACAGGAAATAATCCAAAAAAGTAACAGAAAACAATAAAGGACGGATGACGGTAACGACAGAGGCTAGGAAAAAGGAAAACGAGAAGGAAAATACAAAAATTAACACAAGCATCAAAAACGACAAAAAAATATATAAAAAAAGAAATCGGAAAAACAAAGAGAAAAGGGATCAAATTATCATAGCCACATGGAATATTAAAACGATGCTCACGGTAGGGAAAATGGAAGAAATAAGAAGAGAAATAGACAGATACAATATCGACATAACGGCAGTGCAAGAAGTAAGATGGAAAGGCTCAGGAGACGTAACAAAAAGGGATTTTATGCTTCTTTATAGCGGAGAACAAAAACGAGGGAATAATGGAGTAGGATTCCACATAAAAAGAAATCTAGAGAACAACATAATAGAGTTCGTACCTGTGAACGGTAGAATAGCTGTACTTAGACTGAAAATGCAAGACAACAACATAACAATCATCAATATATACGCACCCACAGAAACCGCAGACCAACAGGAAAAAGATAACTTCTATGACAACTTAAATAAAATTTGCGAAGAAGTGCCAAAAAACGAAGAAATAATATTGTTAGGAGATGCAAATGCGCAAATAGGGAAGGAAGAGTACCTTAGCGAAGTAGTAGGTAATGGAAGAGGGACAATACACGAGAAGACAAACGATAACGGTCATAGACTATGCCAAGTAGCCGCTTCTTTTAACATGAAGCTCCTGTCAACAAAATTTGAGCATCCGATAAAACACCAAGTAACGTGGAGACACCCAGCAGGAAACATAGAAAACCAAATTGATCACATTATGGCAACAAAAGCGATACACAAAAATGTAACAAATACAAGAACATATAGAGGAGCCCAGGTGGAGACGGACCACTACATTGTGATAACGAAATTAAAAAAACTTAAAACTTACTAGACGATACAGCACTAAGAAAAACCAGAAAAAATGGGACATAGAAAAGCTCAGAACAGAGGAGACAAATAAAACATACGAGGAAGCATTAATAAAAAATTCACAAAACCAATACATTAATCCATCTGATATAGAAACAAGGTGGAAAGAAATAAAACAAAATATAACAAGCGCAGCCGAGGAAGCGATAGGAAAGGAAAAGAGGAGACACGAAGGAAAAGAGTGGTACGACCAGGAGTGTGAAGAAGCCAGAAAGAAAAAAACAGCACAAGAAACAAATGGATAATTAAAAAAGGAGAACAGGACAGAAGAGAATATGAAATAAAAAGAAACGCAGCAAATGCAATATATAAAAGAAAAAAGAACGAATGGATAAACAATAAGCTAGACGAGATAGAGAATTATAATTCACACCATAAAGCAAAACAATTCTACCAAAAAATAAGGACACAAAGCTACAAACCAAGTATAAAGGTAAAAGGAATAAGAGATAAAACCGGCAGAATCGAGATTGAATCCCAAGTGATAGGGAACATATGGAAAGAATATTACACAAATCTATTAAAGAAAGAAGGAAGAGATAAAGACAAAGATGAAGACAACGCATCAGTAATAGGAGAGGAAGATAAAGGAATAGAATCCCCAACAAAGGCTGAAATAGAAGAAGAAATAAAAAGGCTGCGCAATGGCAAAGCCACCGGAGAGGATACAATTGAAGCAGAATTGATAAAACATGGAGGCAAATAACTACACACACAGATACAACAACTGATAGAAGAAATATGGAAGCAAAACAGGATGCCCGAGGAATGGAACATCGGAATAATCACGCCCATACACAAAAAAGGGGACAAAAAAGATTGCAAAAATTATAGGGCAATAACGTTACTAAATACAACTTATAAAATCCTGGCAAACCTAATTAATAAAAAGCTGAAATCCTACGCGGAAGAAATACTGGGAGACTACCAGAACGGGTTTAGACGCAATACACACCCTAGAACAAATACTTCAAAAATCGCACGAACACAACAGACAAGTTTACGTAGTATTTATTGACTTTAAGAGAGCCTTCGATGGTATAAATAGGGAAAAAATGATGAAAGCACTAGAAGAACTGGAAATACCAAAAAAACTTAAAAACCTTCTAAAAATGAGCTTAGAAAACACAAAAGCAAGAGTGAGATTTCAGGGAATAACTACGGATGAATTTGAGATAAGTAAAGGGGTAAAGCAGGGGGACTCAATTTCCCCAACTCTGTTTAATTTGGTGTTAGAAAGCATTATCAGGAAGACAAAGCTAAATCAGAAGAATATCATCATACACCAAAGTCAAATAATAGCCTACGCAGACGATGTAGCAATAGTCGCAAACTCTAGAGAAGCATTAATAAGAAAAATAGAAAAGATAGCCAAAGAAGCAAAAGAATTTAATATGGAAATAAACGAAGACAAAACGAAATATATGGAACTGGGGAGGAAAAACAAAGAAACGTCAAAATACCTGACAGTGCAAACATTTAATTTCGAAACAGTCTCATCATTCAATTACCTGGGAGTGACCATGGGGCAAACAGGAAAGGAACGTGTAAAAGAAAGAATTCAAAAAGTAAATCAGGCTTACGGCATAAACAGAGCACTACTCAAAAGTACAAAGCTTAGTAAAAAAACTAAAATAATAATTTACCAGACCCTAATAAGACCTATAATAACATATGCCATGGAAACTACAATAATGAATAAAAAAGAAGAAGAAGACTTGAAGATAATAGAAAGAAAAATAATGAGAACGATACTAGGGCCAAATATAACAAGGGAAGGAGAAAGAAGAATGAAAACGAATAAAGAAATAGAAGAACAACTAGGTGAAGCAAACATTGTAAGACATATAAAAGCCCAACGCTTACAGTGGGCAGGACACATTATGAGGAAAAAACCCACAGAAATAGTCAGGCGAATAACACAGTGGACCCCAATGTGGCCCAGAGCTAAAGGAAGACCTAGAAAAAGATGGCGAGAAGAAATAGAAGAAGACATAAAAGCAATGGGAATAAGAGACTGGAAAGCACAATGTAGAGACAGAAAGAACTGGAAGAAAATTACAAACATGGCCAGGACCCACCACAAGCTGTAACAACAACAGAAAAAGAGGATTAATCCACCTGAGGAAAAGGATTCAAAAAACGCTGCGGCGCAGTGTTTGCCATAATCCCAAGGATTGAACGGCTCGATGAACTATACAAGTTTGATTATGAGGATCTTAACGAAACAAGTTTGATTGACAAAACGAGGCGGTCAGCCGAGTTTCGTTATGTGTCATAAGCAAACGTGTATTGTTCAATATTTGGTCTTCATCAATAAATTCTGGTTCAATGTATACAGTGCGGTAATGGAGTTCTTAACGATACTAAAATTAATTTGGTTAATGGTATAACAACACCGATGAAGATAACAATATAAAAACACCATTCCTGACCAACCTTTAGAAATTTACCGTCACTAACAATGACAATTCCAATTCCTTTTGATAATGTTGCTAAAAGTTTCATTGGGTGGAAGTATTTTGATCGTACGGAGGGAATATGTAAAAACAATTTCTCGGTGCAAAGATTTGGTTGTAATTTGTAAAATTTTTCCCTTGCTGTATTTAAAATCCCGATTCATTTTTCAAAATTCAGACGCGCGTTTTACAAACGTACGTTTTCAAGTCATGTGTCGGTTCAGAAGCATGGCGGCAGTTCAGCGCACGTGTCTTTTTCATCAACCCTAAAGATCGCGCAAAATACGTCGCTAAAAAGAGAAAGCTATGTGAGCAGGAAAAAGAGGGAGTGAACGTATTCATCCCGACTCATCTGGCCAGCAGGTCAGACGTTAAAACATATGTGTCGTATGATGTTTTTGGCGCAAAAATGCGTTTTCTTCCCCCTTAATTCCGTCGCTTGGCTTGGGTTTCTTGAGAGAGTGGTTCAGAAGTTTTGGAAGAAAACAGACGTTTTTTTGTATACGCCGCCCCTACGGTTAAGGCCCTAGAGGAGGCTAGTGGTTGTTTCTTTTGTGCGCGTGCCGCATGATGAACTTTGTTCCGCTATTTGAATCCCGTCGCTAAAGGATTCCGTCCCCGACTATCGTACAGTGTAGAACATGTGTGTGTGTTCTACCAGGTGATGCCGTCGGGCGCTTTGATTACGACCTCGATACATTTCTGCTGACCCCCTCGTTGTATCTCTTAATAATCGTCCCTGACGTATTAATTAATGAAGGATCGGCTGTAAGAACAGTTTGTTGTTCGTTCGCTCTATTGTTCGCGAATTTCCACGTGATGTAAGCAAGGATATTCAGGTCCGTAGATCATCGTCGTCGAAGCACATTTCCCCTTCTTTTTCGAAGTCGTGCAAGCCTTCTGCTCGCTTGCAGCAACCCCATTCATCCGACGGGCCTTTGGAGCCGACATCCAACACTCCGACTTCACGGCTGCCCTTGTGAAGGACACGCAGAGGCGGGGACTGCTGCCACGGGAGAAGCTATCAGGTATTTTACTGTCTGTAGATATAAATATATTACCCCACAGGGGGTAAACTAAAGTTTACTTTGGTGTGTAGCGACACCACGCACCCTAGCGTAGAGGAATAAACCTCGATAAAAAATTACTGCTGCCTTGTAGAGAGACGTGGGAACGTCAAAGGCTAAGGAAAGGAAGCCCCGAAAGAAAATAACCCTGGTCCTCCAGGTTGGGGGTTGTGCGGTGGGCATACTTGCAAAATCTATTTAAAAAACCCAGTATTTGGCCTCGGAGCATGGACGGTCAAATTAAGAAAAGGAAATTGCGAAATAAATGGACAATGATTATAGGAGTATGGAATATTCAGGACAGGGCATAAAAAGTAAACAACTGGAGATTCCTGCAGAATTAGAAGAGAGGAAAATAGATATAGCAATACTACCACAAACTAACAAGAAGGGAAATGGCTGCGAGAATCTAAAACACTTTATAAATTTTTACAGTGGAATTAATAAAGGTGAACGAGCTAAACCAGGCATATCTATAGTTATAAACAAAAAATATAAACGGTATATCAAGTCATGGGTAGCTATAAACCAACGCATAATTAAGCTTACTTTGTGAATGAGAGACCAACCTGTAACAATTGTTGGGGTGTATGCACTAAAGGACGATGCCTCCAAAGCTTCGAAAGATGAATTTGAGAAGATACTTAGAGAAATAATTGAACTAGTACCCAACAATCATGAAATCATCCTAACAGGCAATTTCAACGGCAGAGTTGGTAAGAGGAGAAATGATCTTGTAGTGGGAATGCATGGAGAAGTTGCTCTAAACAATAATGGTGAAAGGTTAATAGATAGCTGTGAGCAGTACGAACTAAAAATAATGAACAGCTTCGCTCATAGAGATATACACAAGTACACTTGGTATCAATGTATCAGAGGACTAAAGTCAATAATTGATTATTTAACAATAAAACAAGGTTCGGTTATGGAAATGGAAGACATAAGAGTAGAACGGGGAGCGGATTGTGGAAGTGATCATCACCTTTTAGAAGCAAAAATATATATTCCCTACAATAAATACAGAAATGAAAATGAAGAGGAGGATACAAACGACAAAAAAATCAGAGACCCATTGTACAACCTTGACAGTCTTCAAGATGACAGTACTGTATTTCTTTACCAGAAAAGAGTCGAAGAAAATAGAGCTTCTGAAGCGAAGTATGAACATATTAAAGAATGTAGTAAAGAAGCAGCAAATGAAGCACTAGGTAATTACAAGAAAATCAAGACACCACATTGGTGGGAAAAATAAAGAAAAAGAAACACTCATATCTACGATATTTGCAGGATAAAGGTAATAAAAGTAAAGAAGAATATAAAAGGCTCAGTAAAGAAGTAAAGCAAGAATACATCTTGGAACAAAAGGTGCGAGTACATTAATCAATTTATTGGTGGAGCAAAAAGTTTAGAAGCGTGGAGTGTTATAAAAATGCAAAACTAACAGCAATAATAAAATATACATACATAACAGCAGTATAGAACAATGGAGGGATTACTTTAAAAATTTATTGGAAGAGAGAAGACCGGAATTTACCCGTAAACAGTATAAAGTAAATTTCCAGCAAGGAATACCATTAAACCAGTTACAAGTTGATGAAGCAATTAAAACAATAAAATTAAAGAAGTCACCTGGCCCAGGAATAACTCACCCAGAACTAATAAAATATGCTCCCAACAAATTGAAAAATTATGCTTAGAGCTTTCTTTGAAAGGTTATAAATGGTGAACCGATCCCTAGAGAATAGAAAGTTTCTTATTTAACACCAGTCTACAAGAAGGGTGCCAAAATTGATCCTAACAATTATAGGGGAGTCGCAGTAAACTGTACAATATGTAGATGCTGTTCCAAATTACTGAAACACGTGATTGAAATGGAAATAGTAGACAAACAGCCGGAGGAACAAACAGGTGTTCGAGCCCGAAAGATCTACCATAAATAATATCTTCACGCTGAAAATATTATTCGAAAAGCTGGTAGAAAGAGAAAGAGAGACACATATTGCTCTAATAGACTTAGAAATGGCGTATGACAGCGTTCCGATAAAAAAGCTATGTAAAGAAATGGAAAAGACAGGAATAAGTCCATCGCTAATTAATGCTACATGTAATCTCTACAAAGAAAATACTGCGAAAATAAAAATTAGTACGGAATTATCAAGTGGCATCACAATAACTAAAGGCCTTAGGCAAGGGTGTTGTGTCTCTTCCACTTTATTTAAAATGTATTTGGACAGTATCCTAAAAGGATGGCAAAAGAAGTGTAAAAATATGGGCATCAAATTAGAAGAAGATATACTGTACACTCTATACTACGCCGACGACCAGATTGTAGATAGTAATAGCAGAAGATTGCGATGACCTAAGCTACATGGTAAGAAAACTTAAGGAGGCTTATGAAGTGGCCGCTTTAAAACTAAACCTGAAAGAGTGTGAGTATTTGGTCGTTGGAAATAAGGAACCTGAAAATCTTATTTTGGAAACCGAATAAGTCAAAGGCGTAGAAAAGTGTAAATACCTAGGTGCTATATTTAATAAATGTGGAAATAGTTATGAAGAAAAAAGGAATCGAGTACAAAGAAACAGAAATATTATAAGATCTTTAAGTTCTATATCGCGGGATAAGAACATATGTGAAACCACTAAAAAGAATATTTACACTACAATTGTACAAAGCGTGGTTACATATGGAGCAGAAGAATGGAATATAAATGGAAAAAATAGTAGTAAATTGCTAGCAACCGCAATTGACTTTCTGAGACGGAGTTGCCGTAAAACAAGATTAAACAGGGTACGCAACGAAAGAATAAGGGAGGATACGCAGACTGAAAAGGATATCATGGATGTGGTGCCAAAACGACAGATGGTATGTAACAAACGACAGTCGTTTGATACTTAATGACAATGGCCGTGAAAGCCTCAGAAATCATCCGACAGCTGGTATGGTTTGGCCATGGTAATAGAATGCAGAATCAAGATGGCCAAAAAGAATACTGACATGAATACCACCTAAGAGAAGAAAAAGAGGTCGACCTAAAAGAAGTTGGAGGGACGACGTAAATGACGGTATGCGTGCAAGAGATTTAGAGGAAGATGCCTGCTATGACAGAAATGTGTGGAAAGTGGGTGCGGATAAACGGCGACAGCTGTAGTCTTCCGCTATATACAGGGTGTTAATTAAGTACGTAGACTAACTTTATGGGTTGATTCCTTGATCAATTCTAAGATAAAAAGTTCAGACAAACATGGGGCCTAAACGGCTTCGTTTTCAAGATACAGGGTGTTGAAGTTTAAACAAGAAAAAGCTTTTTTTCAAACATCTGGTAAACGCCTAGAGGTATTCTAATGAAATTTGGTGTATGATAGTATCTCATAAAGTGGAATTGTTTGGTCAAAATACATTTAATTTATTTCCACCAGTGGTGTGCATCGAGGCTACCTCAGTTACCTTATTTTAGAAAAATCTGGTACGCCACTAACATCATCTTAATACCAGCGCGTCGCTTGTTGACATCACTGTAACTATAATCAACTAACCCATTAACCCCGGAATTGTATAAAACTGTGTATTGTTATCTGTGCCTATTCTTGCATTAAATACACCCCTTTTCGTCCAAGGGATTTGGGTGTTTTCTTTAATTGAGTAATTTAACATGTGACCTTGTGTATTAATTGCTTTGTGTACCTAGGCCGCTAGTGGCAGAATTTGTGTAAATTTTATATAGCAGATACTGGACGCGAGAGGTAAGTCCCAGCGCTTTGGGTGGTCGATTATCGAGGGCGTCGAAGCCCTTATTCTCACAAACCCCTTGGACTTAGAGCTTCTGCGAGGGGATTTAACACTGAAGCTCGTGGCACCCTTTAACCCCGTACAATCTTTTCAGTAACACCCTATTCGTGGCCATACTTGCCCCTAAAGGCTCATCACGTTAGAAGGACCCCGCCCATCTCACGGAGCGTTATAGCCGTAGTTTAGCCTGTTATTGAGCACTTAATACGTGATTTAGGGCAGGCGGTGTAATTTCCCGAATGTGACGTGTGCTTTCGGTACCCTCTCGTTTATAGATGTCGAAGAATCAATTTAATATCGTAACAAATTATGAACTTCAAACAGCAAAGTGTAAATTGCGTCGAATTGGCAGGAAACTGAAAATTAAAGCATTAGTAGATCGAAAACGGCAACATTTTTTTCCTTTTCCCCCGTAGACCAAAATTGTAGAATAGAAAATAGCAAATAAAATTTACACTTGAATCTCTATGAATAAACATTTAAAATAAGAAACATTCAAAGAGGCTGACCTTTCTTGGCCGATGCGATGAATTCTTCCAATAGCTTGAAGTTCTTCGGCTGGATTTAGTAACGGTTCTATCAAAATAACGTGTGTTGCTTCGATCACATTTAGCCCTCTGGACCCCAGTTCGATTGGCATCAGCAACGCTGTTTCACCACCGAAACTCTGATGGTAAAATAATCAGCTATGTAAATTAGAAAAATGTAATCATACTGTACTTTAAACTTTTCCAGGGTTGCTCCCAGGTTTTGTGGCGCTAACTTGGCTGCAACGTCGTTAAGCTTCAAAGCCTCTTCGAGGCGTTTTAAGATATCTTTCCAAGTAGAAAACACTAAAATTTTGACATCATCATCCTTCTGTTTCAGCTCCAAGATTAGTCTAGTGATGGCTTCTATTTTTGTCGAGTGATGCCCTCTAATAGGGGTTGTGTTGGGATCGGGATCAGTGTTTAGTTCTCCCATTCCTACATATGAAACGCCTTCAGATTTATCTGATTCTCCACAATTACAACATTGCACATTGTTATTATATGCCTGAAATCGTTGAAAAGAGAATACTGATTAGTAATTGAATAAAATTGTGTATTTATTCTTTTCGGTTTTTTCGGTGGCAAGAATGTCTATGTTTTTAGTGGAAAAATAGTTAATTATATAACATAATTATGTTGAAGCCAATATCGTGATGAACTCTTCATTTTTCTGACAGTTGTTTGTCAATGACAATTTATTGATTACAGTTTCCTGTACTTTCTAATAATGAATATTTAATAAATAATTCAAATGTTAGCAAAGCTGGAGTATGAAAACCAGATATGACGGTTTAAGCCACCTATTTTTAGGTTAAGCAAATGTTTTGAACTGTTTCTGTATTTCTAGCATACGATCATGTTTTTAAGTAGACTTGCCATAATCGCTCTGTACTTGGGAGTGAACATAATGAACAATCCTAAGCATACCGTAGCAACGTAACGGATATACAGTATCTTCCAGAAAGTATGCAGCATATGGGAAACATTTAATATAGTCTTTTTCAATTGTTTTACAGTTTGGCGGAAAATGATAATTTATAAATGCAACTGAAATAAACTACCTTTCTCTACAATTGCCTAGTAAAGCAAGCTGTTTCGATTGATAAAAACAACGAAGAGTTCAAAATATCCGAGGATTGTCACTTTACCGCAATTAAAGCGATAATGTTTACTTTTCGATTGACAAGTAAATGTTAGATTACAATAAATTATGAAGTTATCATAATGGTTTTGGTTATCAACTAAACACATTTTGTTTACAATTTGTAAAAATTTCTTTATATCCAAGATAAAACAAGTGCAATTGCGAAAGCTTCCTTCTACTTTTTGTTCTACGAAATGGATAGTGATAATAATGGTATTCCAAATGCACCTCCAAAAATTTCGGCAGCTGCAAAAGCGATTGTTAGGACATTTTGGTAGCTTACACCAATATGACTTACCATGTAAGCCTTCCAAACAGCCTGTCTGTACCTTCAACCCGTCTTTAGCTATTTAACTTTTCATCTCTTATAATAGCATTAATAAATTCGGACACCGTGTAGTTTAGCGCAGTTATCTCGATTTGGCCGTCTTTTGGGCACCCTTTATTTGCCGATCCTTGTACGTGGCCGTCTGGGTTCAGTTCCGCAACACTGGTTTTAACCGGTGAACATTTCGTCTCACGATTGGCTGATTGGGTCGGCTTGGTGACGCTTCTTTTGGCGCGCGTTTTTTTCTAACGGTCGAGATTCAGGGAGTCGATCTCAGGCCGTTGAGCGGAGCGTTGGTTACTGTGTTGCCGTGCAGGCGTCCCCTCGCGTTTTCGCGTGCGGGCGCTTGCTTTTGAAGAAGTGCTGTTGCCGCAAAGGGCACTTGAGTGCCGTGTTTTTCCTGCAGTGAGTCGAGTCACGAGAGAGTCGTTGTGACACAAGGAGCGTTAGATGTGTCGTGCTTTTTCACCGTTGGTACTTCGGTGCCTGTGCATATCGATGGCCGATAGTTCTGCTTCGTTGACGTAGGGTCGAGGATGACCCATCACTCCCGATAAAAAGGGGATCAAACTCGCAGGACTTTTGGATTCCTAGGCCTCACCGTCGTTTTGTCCCACAGGGACGTGTTCCAGTTGTCGCCCTTACAAGGCGGATTCCCGCCAGCATCGCACTGCCTCCCACGCCTTCGTTTCTACGCCGCATCTGCAGGCATGCCGCTAAGCGACCGTCTCGCCCACGCTCGATGAAGGTCCATATTCAGGTAGCTGTATAACCATTTTTAACTTATCAGCTGTCATTTATGTGGCCTAGACTTACATTCTGTGCTTGTTATTTTGTTGTGCTTCGGCCACCGCATTTGTACCTTATTATTTGTTATTTATGTGGCCTAAATTTACATCTTGCGCTTGCTAATTTGTTGCACTTTGGCCGCCGCCTTTTTAACTAATCAGTTATTATTTATGTGGCCTAAATTTACATCTTGTGCTTGCTAATTTGTTGTGCTTCGGCCACCGCCTTTGTAACTTAATATTTGTTATAGCTAAATCGAAAGCTAGAGGTCTCTATTTTCACAAAATATACTCTCATCTACCGCTGCCTTGCAGCTAGGAGAAGAAAACGTTGACCAAAAATTACCTGGCCCTCCAGGTTGGGGGTTGGGGCGTCGGGCCAGCTCCTCGATACCCATAAAAAAATTAAAATGCTAAAAACTCAAGATACCTCGGAACTCGGATGGAAATAATTGGAAACGGACAATGCAACGAAAAAGGCAAATTAAAACTATATTATATAATAAAGAATTGCATCTAGTATTTGTCGACCTCCGTAAAGCATACGATAGCGTACCAGTCAACAAATTGTGGGAAGCAATGAAAAAAAGCGAAATTAGTGACATCTACATAAACGCCGTTAAAGTTTTATACAAAAATAATAAAAGTAAAATCAAAATTGGACAAAACTACTCAGGCGAATTTGGAGTGAATAAAGGTCTCCGACAAGGGTGCTGTATTTCACCCACTTTGTTTAAAATTTATTTAGACCAGGCGTTGAAGAAATGGGATCAAAAATGCCGAAATATGGGAGTACAAATTGGACAAGATTATATACATACCCTTTTATTAGCAGACGACCAGGTGCTGTTAGCAGAAGATGACGAAGATATTCGATACATGACGAAAAAACTGATTGAGGAGATTGAGAACTGGGGTTTAGAGATAAACACGCAAAAGACACAATATATGATTGTCGGCAACCAAGGAACTGAAATAGAAACCGAAAAGGGTCACATTCAACTAGTACAAGAATACAAGTATTTAGGGTTAACTTTATCAGATACTGAATCAGATGAAACAGACATACTTAACAAAATAAAAATAGGGAAAGTTGTAACACGCTAACTACACTCGCTGCTTTGGAATAAAGAAATCAGCAACAAAACCAAAAGGCAACTATTTACGACACTGGTAGAAAGTTGTTCTATCTATGGATCAGAAGTATGGACCGAAAGTAAAAAACTGGAAAAAAATGGAAATGGAATATTGGCGTATTTGCTGTGGAGTAACGTTACTTGACCGGATCAGAAATGACAAAATAAGAGAAGATATGGAAGTAAATATCACATTATTTGAAAAAGTTGAACAACGAAAACTGCTATGGTATGGACATGTGCGAAGGATGGACGAAACTAGACTACCTATAAAATGCTGGAAATAGAAACCTAACAGGCGAAAAAAGCGAGGACGACTAAGACTACAATGGAACGACCAAATTAAAACAGCAATGCAAAAAAGAGAGTAGATGAAAATACACTCTATAATAGAAAAGAATGGCGAATGCGTTGCGGAAAACGGCTGACGGAAGCCGTATAAAAAGGCTTTGTTATTTATGTGGCCTAAATTTACATCTTGTGCTTGCTAATTTGTTGTGCTTTAGCCACCGCATTTGTAACTTAATATTTGATATTTATGTGACCTAAATTTACATCTTGTGCTTGCTAATTTGTTGCACTTTGGCCGCCGCCTTTTTAACTAATCAGTTGTTATTTATGTGGCCTGAATTTACATATTGTGCTTGCTAATCTGTTGTACTTTTGTCCCCTAGTGGGACAAAACGACGGTGAGGGCTAGGAATCCAGAAGTCCTGCAAGTTTGATTCCCTTTTTATCGGAAGTAATGGGTCATTCTCGACCCTACGTCAACGAAGCAGAACTATCGGCCATCGATATGCACAGGCACTCACGTACCAACGGTGAAAAAACACGACGCACCTAACTCACCTTGTGTCACAACGACTCTCTCGTGACTCGACTCACTGCAGAAAAAACACGGCACTCAAGTACCCTTTGCGGCAACAACACCTCTTCAAAAGCAAGCGCCCCCACGCGAAAACGCGAGGGGACGCCTGCACGGCAACACAGTAACCAACGCTCCGCTCAACGGCCTGAGATCGATTCCCTGAATCACGACCGTTAGGAAAAAACGCGCGCCAAAAGAAGCGCCACCAAGCCGACCCAAATAGCCAGTTGTGAGACGAAATGTACACCGGTTAAAACCAGTGTTGCGGAACTGAACCCAGACGGTCACGTCCAAGGATCGGCAAATAAAGGGTGGCCCAAAAGACGGCCAAATCGAGATAACTGCGCTAAACTACAGGGTGTTCGAATTTATTAATGCTAACACAAGCGATGAAAAGTTAAATAACTAAAGACGGGTTGAAGGTACAGACAGGTTGTTCTGAAGGCTTACATGGTAAATCATATTGCTGTAAGCTACCAAAATGACCTAACACGATTATTTTGAATTTACTAGCAGAAAAATCGAAATAAAAATACATCAAGCGGTAATACAAGTTTATAACATGGTGCAACACAAAAAACACGAACAATTACTCGGAAAGTAAACTGATTGCATATTTTGCTCAAAAAGCACATTCTTTTGAATCGTCTACCCTCCAGAGTATCTAAGCAATATCGACATTTCTCAGTACTGTAACAACCCGCAAGAAATTGCGTTATAATTATAAATCTTATAGATTTTAAGTTGTCATGAGGTAAAATAAATCAAAGCCGCCCCTGCGTAAATTACAAATATAGCGAACGCAAAAGTTGATTTTCTAAGAACGAAAAGACTACATCGTTATAATCCAAGAAGCGGTTGAATTACATCCGGTGTTAATTAACCGAAAGCTTCCTCAGAATAAAGAAGTGCCGAATTGGCAGGCAGTGCAAACCGGCGTGGGATATGCAGAATTTGCAATCCGCTAGTTCTAATTCAAAAATTCTATCTTGCAAAACGGGAGAGTACGAAAGACATTCGTTTTTGTCCCGAAAGAAAATTACCTTTTGGGGAACGCGAACTGGACAGTCAGTCTACCCGTATCCCGCGAGAAAATAAATTAATTACCGGCAAAAGCCGTTTTCGGGCGTACCGCGTCCGGCGCGGAGTTCACGTCCCGGTTTCGAATAATAAATTAACCCGTCGAAAACATATTTCGGTGTCAATTCTAACTAAATCAAAATTACATCTTTTCGATCTAAAACTAAGTGTGTAGTGCCCAACCTTAAGGAAATCCAGGTGCCAAAAAGGGAACCGTAGAACTCCAATCAATTTTAGCCGAACTCAATTTAATTCATAACTAAACATCGGTCGCGCCGTTTAAATTGAATAATAACCAAATCGAGGGGAAGTAACCACCGCACAGGAGAAAAGGTCAGACTTAATTGTTGTCATTTTATATTAACCAACTCAAAGGGCCGTCGCTAGATTTATTCTATTCCTTCCAAAACAATTTTAATGTCATAAACTTTAAGCGTAATTCTGAGCAATTATATTTACGAAACTACAGCAACTTAAGCATATAGCCGCTTGGGCGAACAACCAGTGTAATTGGGCAAAATTAATACTTGTTTTCCAATATAGTGTTATAATATTCCTTGGCGTTTTATTTTATTAAAAGTAGGCTTTACAACCCCTAAATTAAGAGCAGGGTTCAGCGATCGAGTTAACCTCCGAGGAAGCGTAACTTTGTGGTCTAAGAGGGAAAACTACCCCTAAGACTACCATAAGGGTTGCAGCCCCTAACATAAGGGTTGCAATACTTTACATTGGTGGCAGCGGTGGGATTCGAACGCACGCCTCCGAAGAGACTGGTTTAAAAATATGCAATAAAGAAGAAACTAAATAATTAATTATTAAACAATCAACAAAATATATAAATAATACAAAAATAAACAATACAATATTTATTTCACACATTAACAGTATTAGCGACACACAAGCTTAAGCAAGGCGTAAGGTAAGTATGTTAAAATAAAGATTAGTATTTATAGAAATAAAAATAAAATAATAACCAAATATCAAAATTTTAGGAACAAATAACAAAAAAAAATTATTATTCAATAAGTTCTGTTAGTACAGCAGGAATTTTAGGTCGCGATTGGCTAATTAAAAATAAAGCGGTTATAAATTATTACAACTGCACCCTAAAAGTATAGGGCAGGCAGTTACCAATTTTACGCCAATCCGAACTAGAGTGGAACAATTTAAATAAGGGGTACAACGTGAGGAATAACGAAATAGGTACGGAGGAGGGATTAATTAGGAAAAATATCGACACACAAGAAGAAGACAACGCAAAGATTTTAGAAGAAAGAAAACTAAGGGAAAATAGCTGGCAGGTACAAAAATTGAAGAAAGTGCAGGGATTCCAGTCACCCCAGGTAGGAGGGAAAAACGATGGGATACCCACAGAAGCTAAAGTTGGAAATTGTGAGTCTCAACCACCGAAAGAGGTTCGAGACGGAGGTTGCACTCAGCAACATTGCTCGCTCTTGGCCAGTCCAGGAGGCGGAGCGACACAATCCAAAGGGGACTCTCAAGAAAAAGGTGTAAGGGAACCTAATCCAGGATCCACAGCTAGAGAAGCAGTAAGGAGGAAGAAGGCAAGTAAAACCAATAAAAAGATGGATGTCATACAGGCTGATAACCTAGACGCTATCTTAAACTCTTCAGCATGCGAGAAGGATATTGGAATGAACGCCGAAACAGTCACAGAAAAATGTGACAAAGAACTGGAGAAAAAGTCCAGTAGTGAAGCCGCGGTTCACATAAATAGAAATTCTAGAAGAAAGCATACAAATGGAAATGCCAGAGAAGTAGTCAATATTTTTATCCACAGTGTTGGAGAATTAAGTGAAGATGAAGTAGAAAATGAAGACTTCCACACAAATTTCATGGAAAGGCAACGTATATACAGAGAAAACAAAGCTCTGGACCTGCAGCAAGAATACGAAAATAAAGTAAAGGAAGCAAAATTACAGAGGGATCCCAAAGAAGAAGCCAAGAAAAAGAAGGAAGTAAACCTAAATATGGTAAGTACAAAGTTAACGAAAAACAAAGAAGAATTCCAAGGAAGTAATAAAAAGGAACAGGTAAATTGGGTAAGTGAAAAAGCTTGTGTATCAAAAAAACAAAAATTATACGAAGAAAACAAAGAAGACGAAATCCCAGAAGTCAAGAATTTGGAGAACACGAAGGAATACGAAATAAAATTAGTAGAAGATTTAATACTACCCCCCCGTGCCGAAATAAATTGCGAAACCAAAAATATGAATTTCAAAAATATTAAAAAGCTACAAATTCTGCTAGAACCTACACCTACAGGAATAAACGGTGTATTTGCAGCAAGGACTCTAACGAAAAATAAGGAATGGTTAACAATAAAACTGGTCAACCTAAATAATAAGGAAGAAATTTTAAGGAAAAATACTACAGTGGCAAAAGCGGAAGAAAATTTCAATGTCATAGAAAAGAAGGCAAATGCAAAGGAATATCCAGTTACAGCAATTCAGAAATACCAAGAAGATTGGATTATGGAAAATTTCAATTTAGAACACTTAGAAGAATACCCAAAAGGATTAATCTGCGAATTAATAGCGCGCTACAGCGACATCTTCTCGGACGGAGTAAATCTAACCACAGCGCACAACGTAAAACACAAAATAATCGTGGAAAACGACCAACCAATAGCGAAGCGTCCGTACAGAGTTCCATTTCACCAAAGAGAAATATTAAGGAAGGAAATCGATAGGTTGCTAGAAGCAAAAATTATTAGGCTATCAAGCTCACCATGGAGTGCACCAGTCATTTTAATCGTGAAAAAACAACCCAATGGAGAAGACAAAGTAAGGATGTGCGTGGACTACAGGGCCCTAAATGCTGTAACGAAGAACGACGTATATCCACTACCATTACTGCAGGATGCGACGGATTATTTGGCAAATTCAACTTTATTTAGCGTTTTTGATGTAACTTCAGCTTATCACAAATCGAAATGGAAGAAAATAGCATCCAATATACAGGATTTTCAACACCTGACTCCCATTATGAATTTTTACGACTACCGTTCGGTTTGTCGAATTCGCCGATGACCTTTCAAAGGTTCATTTCGTTCACATTAGCAGGTTTAACAGGGAACACTTGCTGGGTATATTTAGACGACATTTTGGTACATAATTCCCTAGGAGTAGAAGACCACATACAAAAACTAAGTGTAGTATTCGATAGGTTACGTGAGGCCAATATAAAACTAAAACCAGATAAATGTAAATTTTTGACAACCGAAGTAAAATACTTAGGTCATATAATTACGCAAAAAGGGATTAGACCGGATCCAGAAAAAATTGAAGCAGTCAAAAACTTCCCATTACCAAAATCAGTTAAAAACATTAGAGAATTTTTAGGATTAGCAGGATGGTACAGAAAATTTATACCAAATTTTGCTCATATTTCAGCAACACTAACTAATTTAACGAAAAAGGATGTAAAATTTCAATTAGGGAAAGAGGCACTAGAAGCCTTTGACAAATTAAAAAAATGCAATCACTTCAGATAGTATTTTAGCTTATCCAGACTTTTCAAAACCTTTTATTTTAGCAACCGATGCCAGTAATTCAGGCATGGGAGCAATTTTGAGTCAAGATCACGACGGTTTCGAAAAACCGATAGCTTTTGCGAGTAAATCATTCAATAAAGCAGAAAAAAATTATACAGTTTCAGAAAAAGAACTGCTTGCAGCAATTTTTGGAATAAAACAATTTCGATGCTACTTATATGGTAGAAAATTCACTTTAATTACGGATCATAGACCCTTGAAATGGCTTTTAACGGCAAACCATCAAAATTCGAGATTAGCTAGGTGGTCCTTACTATTAGGCGAATATAATTTTGAAATTATGCATAGGCCAGGTAAGCAACACGGAAATGCAGACGCATTAAGTAGAGTTTATGAAGAAAATTGTATTGAGGTAAAACATAACGAACAAAGTCAATGCATTTTAACGTTTGAAGAATTTTTGGAGGTAAACAAAAACTATAAAATATTAAGTGAAAATGTCACGGAAAAAGAAGGGAACTTATTTACTTGTCCGGAACATTATGCGCTAGCACACTGCGTATCTCAAAATTGGGAAATGAGCAAAGGCATTGCTTTAGAATTCAAAAATATTTTCGGGTCAATTACCGAATTGCAGAATCAAAATAAATTAATAGGTGAAGTCGCAACGTTAAAACTACCAGAAAGAAACATTTATTATCTAGTCACAAAATCTAAGCATTTTACGAAGCCAACGTATAAAACGTTATGGCACACTCTAATAAATTTAAGGAATTGCGTAATTGAAAATGGGGATAAATTTTTAGCTATGCCACAAATAGCATGTGGACGCGACAAATTAAAATGGGATATAGTATACGAAATGATCAAATATATTTTTTATTACACGCCAATCACAGTCACAATTTATAAACTAAACCCAAATAACATTACAGTAAATATAATCAATCCAACGGAATCAGAATTAACTCCAGTTTGGGATAGAGAATTAATTAAAAAGGAACAAGAAAAGGACACTTTTTGCCAAAGTGTAAGAGAGCAAATCAATAACGATGCCGAAAATCCAAATTTTTACATAGACATCGAAGGGTTATTGTATAAAAGTATGGGAAATACTGATTGTTTAGTAATTCCAAAATCATTTATAAGAAAGGTTATTCACGATTTTCACGATTTACCCATTTTTGGTCACCAAGGTCAACAAAAAACAATTTCGAATATTAAAACTAGATGTTTTTGGCCAAATATGAATCAACAAATTATTGACTACGTGAGCAAGTGCCACATCTGTAATCAAAGAAAAACATCACCACATGTAAAACCCGCACCTATTCAAAATTTTGCCGAAATTTCAAAACCATTTGAACGTTGTTCTATGGACATTACAGGTCCTTTTGTCAGTTCATTCAATGGAAACAAATATTTACTAACGTTTATAGATCACTTTTCTAAATATATTGAAATCATTCCGATTCAGGATCAAAAAGCTACCACAGTAGCGAAAGCCCTATTCACTAAAGTAATAGCACGTCACGGCACAATGCAAAAATTAATTTCAGATAGAGGCACAAACTTTTTATCACTAGTAATGAAAGAACTTCTAAAATTTTTAGGAATAAACCATTCACAAACAACAGCGTATCATGCGGCTAGTAATGGCGCCATTGAACGCATACATCGAGTTTTAAAAGATTTTCTAGCTATGCACATTAATCAAAAAGGTCAACAAGATTGGGACAAATGGATCCCATATTTTCAAATGGCACACAATTTTTGGACTCATTCATCCACAGGCTTCTCGCCATACTTTTTAATACATGGCCGAGACCCTGAATTACCAATGGATGATATTTTAAAACCACAATCAGTGAAATACAATGCGGACGAAAATTATGTGTCAGAATTAAGGACAAAATTAAATGTTACCTTTAACTTAGTAAAAGAAAATTTAATGAAAGCAACAAAACAAAGGGAAGTTCAATATAATAAGAAAACAAAAGAAGTTAAATTACAAATAGGAGATTTGGTGTATTTATACGATCCTACGTCAAAAATAGGATTATCAAAAAAGTTAATGAAACTTTGGATAGGACCTTTTAGAATTATAGAACAAAAAGGCCCAGTAACTTTCAAATTTAAAGAATTATATAAAAATAAAGAACAAGTGGTGCACGCTAATAGGTTAAAGTTATGCAAAGGCTTTAACACAGATAAAATTTTAGAAATTCGACCAAATTCCGTACAATTTTCTCCGGACGAAGAAATTAATAATCCGTTAAACGACTGGGAGATAAGCGAGTCAGAGGTAAGTAGCGACGAAGAAAATTTCGACAATCCTACACCTAAAGACGTAAGCTTAAGATTATTACAAGGGTTAGACCAGTGTAGGGAAATACAAGACAGGTTAGACAAAGAAAAGAAAAAGAGAAACTGGAGATTAGAGGTAAATCGACAAACCAGAAATCTAGTTTCTCAAAATCAACAAGCCATCGACGATTGGCAAAATTTAGGATCTGTCAATCAAGGCGGACTACGTCAGTCATCCAGGATCCGTAAGAGATCCGAACGTTAAAAGATTAAAAGTCACTCCAAATTTCATTCCCTGTGTGGAAAACGGGGTTTATAATATTTCCACCGCTTAGGAGTCTAGCGGGTCGTAAAAGGCGACCAATAGACGTCCAAAAATTAGGAACGAATAAGAAAAAGCATAAAGTAATAAATAAATATAAAGTACGATGTTGGTACTTCAGATTGTTAACAATGATGGAATAAAAATAAATAAACAGGTCTATGGTAAATTTTTCAAGGTTAAGCTTAGTGAAAAGCACAATACGAAGATATTAAAACAATTTTCTTATTCGGTACCAAAACAATTAACAAATACTAACAATATTTTTAAAAGTAAAATATCAGGGTACAGTTATGTAAGGAAAAATAAATAATGGGAATTAAAATTAAGTAGGAATAATAATATTTTACAAAAGCTTACTAACGTAGTAGGAATTACAAGGAAATAGAGTAATGGGAAATAATCATTTAACACATTTTTAAACATAATTACTTTATTACTAATAATAAACAGTGAAGCTAAAAAGAGAAACAGTTATTTTATCAAATATAAATAAAGCTAATTTTCAATACAATAATATATGATTATTTTTTCAATTTTATTAAAGATTAAAAACTTTTTGTTTCTCATTTGAGTTTCAGTGGGAATGGTTTAAATGACAAATATGATTTTAATTAAGAATTATGAAATTTATAATTAAGTGATAATCTTTGCAAATTAATCTTTTTTGCATTAATAATATGAATGCGAAGCTAAAAAGAGAAACGGTTGCTTAGGCAAATAGAAACCAATTTTAATTTTCAATATAATAGCATATGATTTTTTTTAAATTTTATTTTTCAATGATTATCAACTCGTTTTATGTTTCTCATTAGAGTTTCAAGGTTAATGGTTAAACCAAATATTTGATTTTAAACTTATAAGATTTAAAGTGGTAATTAGAAACATTACTTATTCAAAATTCATAATAATGATAAGTTAACAAAAATGCTCATACCGTTGTTGACATTAATATCAAGTGAATAGTGCGCGTATAAGTTCACGATCATAACGTACAAAGGAACAAACCCAACAACATTACATCAGTATCCAGCCAGGACATAGCCGATTGCCCAAATCCACAGCAGGACTACAAGGAAAAATCATACAAAGGAATGAATTTAAGCAATATAAAGTTTACGCATTTTTGGTAGAGGTTACGTGAAATATAACCCAATATGGGATGCAGTAAAATTCCTCAAAGGTAGCCTAAGGTCAAAGAACCGCTATTAAGGCACCAGGAAAATACCCCAATGTGGGATGCATTTAAGGTCCTCAAGGGTAGCCGAAGGTCAGCGAACCGTTGTTAAGGCACCAGGACAAGAAGAATAATGAAGCGTACACAGATATGAAAGTATAAGAATTTATAATAAAGTAATACGAAAAATATAAATTAATGGTACCACTACAGCAATAGGAAGCGTAGTAGGTGAAGTAACCGAAGACGCCAAATGCGAATGAGGATCGTACAATAATGACGATCAACCGTAGTAAAAAGTTATAGCAACTGCAGCAACAACAAGGAATACGAAGGAATATTATCATACAGTAAAATGGGAAGAAAAGTAAATCAGCTTAAATTCCGACATTTCATGCGAATATACAACAGTATTGTGTAAATTCCAATTATGAAGAAATAGTATGGGATTACTACAAGACTACTATGGCAAAGGGATCAGCTAATGTACCATGGGAAAGCAGAAGTAATATCGCAAATAAATAAAACAACGACTCAAATCTTAGTAATCGAAGAACGAAGATAACATTTTCACTACATCATTAAATAAAATCAGCCACGTAAACAGTTTTCCAACCCTTAATTATCCTTTACTCTGGAGGCCGTCATGCCTGCAACAATAGCCTCTGTTGCACCATCCTTTTCCCTTACCATTGGAAATAAATTCCAAACACAACCATGAATAAATAATAAAGTAATCATAAAATTACAAATAAATATGAGGAAGAAGATAGACGAATAATACAATAATAATTAATACGAATAAATAATAAATATTAATAATGAAGCCCGAAATAAATACAAAGAAGAGGTGCGAATAATAAAATAAAAATTTATAAAGGCGACAACACGAATGAAAAGGATAGAAAAATAAGATATTGCAGAGGAGGAAGTAAACAAGTTATCGGAAGGAAGAAGACAGTGCCGAAAAACAGCAGCCTACAGCCTAAGGATGACACTCCACGTCAACATAGTAGTGAAACGCGAAGTGCGGGAGTGTTTCAAAAGCAGAGTATTAAAACAAAATCAGTGGACAAATCATATTAAAAAAGAGTGTAGTGCGAAGTCAACTGCGTCACAAAGCAGAGCAATAAAAACAAGTGAGCGCAAAACAAGGTATGAAGCAGAAAGACACTTTAGGGCAATAAATTAAGGAAAATGGGTCAATATAATCAGCATTAATATTTAATTTCACTTACAAGTCAAGGGTTTTGTTAAGAAAAGCAGACATGTCCATAAGGACATGCCTAATTTTAAAAAGCGGGGAGTAATGTAACAACCCGCAAGAAATTGCGTTATAATTATAAACCTTATAGATTTTAAGTTCTCAGGAAAAATAATAAATCAAAGCCGCTCCTGCATAAATGAAATTCATAGCGAATGCAAAAGTTTCAGTTGGTAAGAACGCAAAACGTTATAATACAATAAGCACAAAGTATTGAATTACATCCGGTGCCGGTAATTCAGAGAATAGAGAATTGTCGAATTGACATTCAGGCAAATCCGCGTGAGAAATGCAACATTGCAAATTCAAGAATCCGCGAGTTCTAATTCAAAAATGCTATCTTGCAAAACGGGAGAGTACGAAAGACATTCGTTTTTGTCCCGAAAGAAAATTACCTTTTGGGGAACGCGAACTGGACAACCAGTCTTCCCGTATCCCGCGAGATAATAACTAATTACCGGCAAAAGCCGTTTTGGGCGACCGCGTCCCGGCACCATGCCGCGAGCCGGGCGAAACAACCTAAGTCAAAATTGAAAGTTATATTCAAATCGTTATGTGACTAGTGCATGTGACAAGCCACTCAAAATTCAAGGATTGCCAACCAGGGGATCTAAAATCTAGCCGAACATATTTAAATTATTATAACTGAACACGGTCGCGCCGTTTAAACAAATCAAGGGGAAGTAGCCAACGCAGGAGTAACAGGTCAGACCTAATTGTTGTTATTTTATATTAACCAACTCAAAGGGCCGCCGCTAGATTTATTCTTTCCTTCCAAAGTAAATTGATGTCGTAAAAATTAAGCATAATTTTGATCAATCCTTTTAACGAAGCTACAGTTAATTAACCATTGATCAGATAGTGTAAAATTAATTTGTACTTGATCCAAATTTTTAAATTCTTTTAATATAAGTTATTTATTCTTTTGTGGGAGTTTTATTTAACCATAACTAGTAACTTACAACCCCTAAGTTACCGCACAGTGGTCAGAAGATGAGATTTCGACCTCTTAGGGCAAATAGTGATATATGGGCTTAAAAGCAACCCATATATCACACAAACGTGGCAGCACGTAAAACTGGTAACCAAGGGGTTGGGAAAACAACCCCTTGGTTATAATACTTAAGATCTTTAATTCTCAACTTTGATGACGCAAAAAATGACTTGGACTCGGCATACGATTCCTAGAAAAATTAAACATCGAAGTACGCTTATATAAAACGGGACCGATCTTACAAGTTTACACGTAGTTAGACAACGAGATGTTACGGAGAAACCTGTAGTCGAAGGGACGAGGACGGAAAAAATCCAGAGGAAAGTGTTACTGGCATTTTCCCGTTTAGGACATACAACAAGTTTAAAGGCATGCTATCAGGATGAAGACGGATTTAAATACTACAAGAGAAGGTTCACTCGCGATATTCGGAATAATTGAACCTTGGAAGAAACGGGGGCACCGGGATAAGTTCATATTTATTTAGAGCGCCACCATGAAATTACGATGTTTGTGAAATTTCAACTAACTCTATTTGCAATGCTTCCTGGTATATTTATTTAATAATAGCATTAATTAACTTTGCCCCAAATAGATGGGTAACTCTTATTGAGTCCAGGTTCGATTTATTTATACCTTGGCTGATTTAAAGAATACCAAATGAGAGAAATTACATTTATTCAACACAATGTACATGTCAAACCTTAATCAATATCAAATCAATATATAAATTATTCCAAATCGTAGGCATAGAATAAAATTCAATTTGGTTCCTGTTGTGGTTAGGCCACCCAAATGGCAGAAGCGGTCTCTTCTCTCAACCGATTGACAGTCGCTGGCACTTCTTAGGATGATGGGCAGAGGTTGGCAGTACTGCGAATGTAAACAAATGTGAGTGCGAGTACATGGGTTGTGTGAGGTTATCAGTTCCTTTAGTTAATGAAAGCAAATAAATGTTCATATACTACCTTGAATATTTTCCCTTCAAGATGAAATACCCCACGTGCGCAACTGGAATGCGACGAGTAGATAACGGGGGCCGGTGCAAGGTTACCTTTGGTTGATAAGGAGAAGCCGCGCGTGCCAAGGTTGAATAACCACGAAGCTTCAAGTATGTGAATTTTTGACCTGGGGGAATTGACTATTATGCGGGAAGCTTTAATGTGGCGCCGCTCCGGGTACCTGTTTGTAGCGGCGGCGAAGCTATCAAGGAAGTTTCAAGACTTCTAATAATTATTTACAATAATGCAGCCCGATCTTAGGTTTGATTTGTCTCGGATTAATACATGAGGGAAGCTTCGGGAATAGAAATCTAAAACAGCACAGCCCGATCTCAAGTTTGTGCTATTTTAAATTAGTAAATTGGGAACACTTCGGGACTTTGAATTATTCGAAACTGAATTATTTCAAATCGCGCAGCCCGATCTGAAGTGTGCGCTATTTGAAACGAATAAGCTATGGGACTTTAAATTATTTCCAAGTAGCGTAGCCCGATCTCAGGTTTTTGAAATTAACAAAGTGGTGCAGCTTCGTGAATATGAACTAGCTATTATTGATTCGCCCCGAATTCAAGGTAGGCGTCGATTTAATTTAGTCAATTCTGAACTTAATGGAGCGGGTCGGGGATGTCGTTCGGGGAGCTGGATCTAAATTTTCTAGAAGAATTCTGGTGGCTTTGCTCCTACCTCAGCTGGGGCCGCGAGATTGGCCTGGAGAAGTGAAGTTTGCTTTACCGGAATAATTCTCGGAAATTCTCGAGTTCGCGGAACAATAATTTTGGTTTTATACCTTGTCATGAATTTCCCTTCTTTTGCATCAAAGCAGAAACGGGAATGCGCGGCAGACGTTTCCTTGTTTCCTCCGCTCATAACGAAGAGCTGGCGGTCTCAAGCGGACCGAAACTTTTATAAAGTTGAATATGCGAAATTTTAAATTTGAGTATAATTACTTAGCATTTAAAATTGGAGCGAAACGTTACATATTAAGCTAACATTTATAATATTACATATAAGCGGGTAAGCTGTTACCGAAGCAAAGAATTTTTAAGAATTACGCCTGCTCATCGTGATAAGTTGCCTGAGAAAAAAACTTCACCTGGGAGAACAGCATTGATACACTGGTGCAGAGCGCCGAAAGCTTTACTGCACTACGAACTTAAAGATGTGCCAAAACATTTTTTACAAAGACAACTGTATAAACATATACAAGATTGGATAGTAATTTAGCCGTATAAAATTTCTTTCAACACATAGCATACTTAAAATTTACAAAAACAACACTTGCAACATTAAATAATAACCCATAAATGAACTTAATATTGGTGTAGCAAAGTAAATAGTGCGGAAATATAGGTGGTCCGTCACCGAGGCTAAACAGAAAGTTGGCCAGGCGATGAACTGGTTAAGTTCAAAGTTGAGCCATGAAGGCGGGCTCACAGGTGCATCGAGTTAATAGCCCGAAAACGGAAGCAAAATGGGGAGCTTGTCCAGAATGTCGACTGCAAAACTGTGGTCCTAGACATAATTCGTTGTAGGTAAAGTACGTTAAACAACGTTATCTAGAGGTCTTTGATCAAGATTTTGTTGTGCGACTGCATGTCGGCGATTATTACATCGCTCCATCCAGAATTCAGGGCACTCCATCACTTGAGTTGTCAAATGTCAAATACCGTTTACCTTTTTGTAGCGTTATTTATTTTGTTCGTAAGTACATTAAGTGTACAATAGTTCTTTTCAAAACTGAACTACAAGTTGATTGCCGTAAAATGGTTTTTAGGTAAAAAGTTAGGTTGTGTACGCAATCCATCAAATAAATTACATGACTTTCAAAAATTGCTGTTTGACACAAGGCCACTTAATAGTGTGTTTTAACGCACTTTAAAACCTCTCCAAAGCTACGTCACCAGCCCTGTAAATAATAGACAACAAATATTTTTTACAATCAGCACGAATCTACACGCGATGTACTGAAGGTTTCTTCAGAGTTGCGTCGATATACGAGAGTGGCTGGAATATAATGTATCGTAAACGATGGTAGTTCCTATAAATCGGTTCAGAGATCTACTTGAAATTTCCAAGGGTACCTACTACAGAAACGAAAAATCGAAATTTTAAACTTAGTAGACTGCGATTTGGGAAAGCTAATAGATCTGACAGTCTTCATAAATTTGTTCAAGTGGCACAGTAAGGTTTTACCATATACCTACGTCACGTCACCGACCCCTTCTTCTCATTTGTGAGCGTCAAATACAATCCGGTATCCCATCTCCAAGCCATCTTAACAAAGGTTATCCACAAAACGACATCACCAAATTAGCCTCTTAGAAATAGGTGTACGTGAAGCAACTCGTTTTGCACCAGGCAGAAACATATAGAAGATAACTATCAAGCAGGTATTATGAAGTCATCGTACCATAACAGGGTGAAAGATTTAGAAGGATTCCCATAATCATCGATCACGTCTCATGCCCTAGTTATTTTTTTCTAAATATATCCTAAGAAAATAACCCCTACCCTTAACCAATACACCATGAAATACACATGCGTATAGCTTAAAATAAAGAAAATGAAGAGGAGGATGTCAAAAAATTAAAACACGCTAGGAGAGAACGCCGTACTGTCTATACGGTTATACATATGCAGTATGATTCACACAGTTATAAAAAATAAGGGCATATTTTGCGGTTCAAAGTAAGACGCCTTAGCTCAACTAACCTATATACAGATGCGTTTCGTTAAGTCAGTAATCTATCAATGATAGCCAATAACATCTTAAAATACCACTTACAGCCGTATGGAGTTTTATACCTATTGAAATGGTTTTAATCCCACAATTTGGCTCTGTTTGCAGTGCGAAATATTTAACCAAGTTAATAAAGCACAGAGTTAAGATATTTTATGTAATTGCAATTTAAACAGTAATAAAAGTATTAAATGCATTGGTAACGAAATGCAAGAAGCAGTAAGTAGAGGGATAAAGGCACGCATAAGCAAAGCAAAGTTACGAGAGTTTGAATATTTGAAGTTTGAGTAAAGCAATATAATTAAGATGATAGGTTTCTGCATATTTAAAGCCAGACCAAATGAAATTAATTTACACAAAAGGTTTGTTAGGTGCGTACTAAATGAGCGTAGTTATTAATAACTATATTAATAAAAGTAAGGCCAGTGAGAAGGTAAGCAATCTGATAGGTAGATGAAAGCAAGATAAGGATAAAATAGAAATTGCAAAGAGCAATTCAGAAGTAGGCAACGGAAGAGAAGAAAAGCAGGTGACGTGTAAAAAATATTGAACTCTTTTAGCTATAAGCAATAAAGACAATTTTTAGATTTAAGAAAATGTTAATATTAAGAATCATGTAATCAAACTTTACTCCGTTTATGTGTATTTGTTATCAAAATTAACTTCCATTTAACATAAGCAGATCACGGTATCCTAGTAACGTAATGCCGTTTTGTTGAATAAGAGAAGAACAATTGAAAATAAATTTTAAAAGTTTGGCTCAAAATTGTGCTCCAGTAAATTAATATTTTATATGAATAAAAAGTGTTATATCCGTATAAAAAGTATCCAGTTATTTTATATTCATCACCGTGCACCTGTGGTATCGTTTGTGGCAAGTACCGCAACGAAAATTTTCCAAAATTTTCCATTGGTCTTCGAGTGGACATCGGCAGCCGGAGTTTCGGATCTTCGACTACAGTTTATCTAAGCTGCGGAATCCAGTGCTCTGCAGTCCATCACGTAAAGGGGATCTGGAAGAGCAACCTTCCCAGCAGTTGCAACCAGGGGAGCGGCTCCAACAGCAAAACTCCAACTGCGTCACCTGCACGAGAATCTGCGAATTTACAAGAATTTCCAAACCACCAGAAACAAGTGATTGTTAGCGCGTATCTACGTCACACCTATAAACAAATTCGTGGAGGTTTGTTGCCAAGCGCGATAATTAAATCAATTTACCTGAGGTTTCCTTGCTTCATTTCACGATTCTAAACATTCAAATTAACGTTAATTACCCTGGAAAAAATGTTGTGTTCAGCTGTCAGATTGAGGTTACAAATATTATCTACTAGAAGTGCGCATATGAGCTACTTTTGCTGTAACCAAATTGAACTTTCAAGCAGAGTTTGAATTAAATAATTTTATTTGGAGCCTTTATTTTTTTTAATAGTTTTGTTAGTCACCTTGTACATTCTGCACTACTTCATTGTTCATTCGCCAATTAGTACCTCAATTAGCATGTCTGAATGGTAAATATTAATGTTAATACTGCGTATTATAATTAAATTATTAAAGCAACTCATGCAGTTCCACTAAACGTAGATCAAGTTTGGTCACATCAAAAGCTGGGTGCAATATCAGGGACTCCAGGAAATTCCGCGTTACTCTGTTGCATTATTACGTTGCATTTTATTGCTCGTTCGGCTGATTAC
This sequence comes from Agriotes lineatus, assembly GCA_940337035.1. NCBI lineage: Eukaryota > Metazoa > Arthropoda > Insecta > Coleoptera > Elateridae > Agriotes > Agriotes lineatus. Next base: position 89,750 of record CALNHX010005094.1, read on the forward strand.
AGAGCAGTCCCTTGATTATGTTGTCTGGGAGTAAAATTCCTAATAAAGTTTATGAGAGTGTAGAGATAACTCTTAATAACCCCATAATTAATTGAACAATGCTACGCCCGCTCCAACAGGGAACATGAAAAAGTCATCTCTTTAAGTTAATTACCCTCTAAGCTCATCGCATAGTTCGCTTTTAGTGCACGAATCGAGTGCATATAAATTAAAGCCGAGTGCAATTGCGTGAACGTAACGGCGCCCTGTTTGTCTTCGAAAGTTTCTCCTTGTTGAAATTTTAAGCAACGAAAGGGTAGTTTATTTGATCGGAGTTCTGCTTTAACTCCCGGTACAAATCGCGAAGTCCATGGAACGGTCAATCGCTCCACTATCTCACTGCCTAAATAAATTATCCTGCCCGGCCAGGATTATACTTTCGTTCAGCATTTGTAAGGAGCGACCCGGATTTTCTTATTTACTTCCTGGCAGCTCCGGGGAAACTTGGAGGCTTAGATGGGGTTCGAACAACTAAAAAATGCTACTCGTCGTTACATGATTGGTTGTTTCATATTCTAGCTGTGCCTGTTGGAAATGAAAAATGCATTAAACTAACTCGGCACCTTTCCGTTCGGAGCTTTTTACACAAATAAATCATAAATAAGTCGGTTGTATTCTCTGGCAGCGGGCACAATGCACTGTATTAGATTTTAATATGCCGTTAGATGGTGAAATGATGTTATGGAGCTCTACTTTATTGAACATCTAAAATTTAGAAATCCCCAGGAAACAGATGTAGTGGATACGCGAAACTGAGTGTGTGTTATATATTTAGTTGAAGCTGAAGGATTACTTAAGGTGAACAAGAATTGACAGTTTCGAATCATTTGAGATGTGGAAACAACTATTATAGCGTAGCCGTTTGTACTGAAAATATTGAAAAACATATATGTTACAATTATGCTCATAAAAATGTTAAAAAATGCTTTAAAATTTAACATTGAACATACTGTTACACTTTTGGCTCTGAACGATGCTATTGTTAGAGTTTGTAGGTAGCTAATCGTGGCATCAATGTTATATCTACAAATCGCAAAATAAATATAACATATATAAGCATACGATAAATTGAATGACCAAAATATACGGTACCCCCCACCCAAGAAAAGCGCCCGTTAGTGCTTTCCAAGAATACTTCGACACTCAGCATCACTCCGTTTCGCTAATACAATGAAATATTATGAACAAGTTATTTATCAAAAGCAAAAACAAAATTTTTTTGCCGACGAACATCCCTCAAAAGTTGATGCTGCCTTCATTTTCGGAGGACCTATCGTATGAAAACGATCCAAGACTTCAGGAAGGTTTCTGGCGACCGGAATCGTGTACACATACGAACATACATACCCCGCACAGCACGTTTAGGCACCCCCCAATACGAGGGAGGGATCCAGTGGGCTTCACCAAAAGATCCGCACAGCCGAGACGGAGATTTGGTATAGTGGGTTCATTAGTCGGTTGGCACGAATTTTGGAGATATTTGACTTAGAGTGGTTTTCGATATGAGGGAATTTCAATACTTCGTTCACTTCGTGTCGAAGTAATAAGTAAATGTGTGCCAACGGACAAATTCAATGCGAAAATCTTTAACGAAGCAAGTATAGAAATAAATGTAGTTGACGATAAAGCATACAGAAAATTGTCACACCTATTTACAAAAAGCAAATACATATGGCATACTTACGAAAGTAAGCAGTAGTGACCGATCCGAATCATGGCAAATAATCTGCACAATTCGGGTAAACTATATAGAATAATTAAAGACCTAAAAGATAAAGCGTTTAAAGCAGTAGATGATATGAACAAAACTGAACTGGAGGAGCAAAGACCCTCTAGATACATCCCAAGAAGAACACTGTATTGGCAATCGGTTGGCAAATACTTGGCACAATATTAAATGATTGTTCAATATTGTCAATAATCTACCGATATAGTGTATATATTGTTTTCCAATTATTTACCAATAGATTACAGCGTTATATTGTATCTATGATTACCCAATGATAGTTTTACAATTATTGCATATTTAAATGTAATCTATATAAGCACAATATAGTTATTGATATATTTTGCCAATTTAGATTTTCAACATAAGCAATATATTGCTACAATATAGAACTGCAATATTGAATGGAGCCTTGGAATCTATATAAATACAATATTTAATTAAATTATGATGCCACTATAGATATGCTATATAAATATGTTAATGACACAATATTGTTTTACAATACTCTCATACAATTGTGTATTTATTTATAGTATATTGTCATATAATGTATATGAATACAATATAGTTATTGATATAGTTTGCGAATTTCGATTTTCAATATAAGCAATATATCGCTACAATATAACACTGCAATATTGAATGCAACCTTGGAATCTATATAAATACAAATATTATTTCAATCAGGATGACAATGTAGATATGCTATATAAATATGTTATGATACAGTACTGGTTTACAATATGTACATATCATTATTTACTACTAGCTCTTATTCCCATCACATAGGAAGGCTTAGTCTAATTAAAATGGTTTTTACATTTTTATAATTGAATTGTAAATTAAAAAATTACAGAAGGTTTTTAAACGTCTTTAATATAGAAAGCAAGTGTTCAAAATTATATACAAAATAAGTAAATATTTTTTATTTTTGCCATAATACTGAAACACCTGGCAACGTGAATTTCGCAGACGGCCCAATTCCAACCTGTGGACATTTCATTGCTAAAACAACGTTCTAACCGCTGATCTACGAACGGGCGCTTTTTGTAATAGTTTATCACTCCGGTATACATGGCACCGAACCGGACACCCGATCATATACGAAGCGCGAATCGTCACTCGGTGCCGTATTCCTTGTCTTTGTTAAGTGCACGCTTTCAATAGAAGATGGCAAATATTCAAAAACTTAACCGAACAATCAGATGTCCGCACAGAGCAGGAGAAAGGGAAAAATGCAACCGTTAAGATTTAGGCTTAGGAATGCACTCACTAAAATAACAGCCGGCCATTGTAGACCATCATCAGCCTCAAAACTATCAACAAAATCGTATCACCTATTGCCTCGTTGTTTCGTTGTGTCTATATACATAATTTCATATTCATTAATCTTTATTCCTGCCTGTGCCAGTGCCATTGTAATTACTGTAGGTACATTTGTTGTTGATTGTCGATACAGCACGCAAACGTAAAAGTAAGTAAAGCAACTTTTTATTATTAAGTAAAGCTAAATGTTCGATTTAAGGACGGTAATCATATTCTAACTTACAAAATGTATTCATAGAGTATTTTTTTTGTGTTCTATACGCGAGTATAACTAACAATTGAGCAAACGAAAATGAAATCAAGCTTGGCTTTGAAAATTAAAACATATGTCGATTGTTAATTCACATTATGTTGGATATGGACTATTATAATAACTGTCATGTATGTATAATCTGTAACCTCATTTACCTGTCATATTTAAATTAAAAACATCAGAAGTAATACACCACATGACTTAATTTTTTCAAAACCATACTTGATTTTGTTTTCATTTGCTCACATGTTGATGTTACACTATCTTATTGAAAACTGATTCCCGGTCTTTTAATGCTGTGTGTTGTAAACTATAAATGTCTGTACTAATTTTGTAACTAAACTTTTTTGTTTATAGTTACATATTTCACTACTTATTCCAGAAGTATATTTATAGCATTGGTATATTTAGAGATTGAAAGGAGGATAGATTAAAACAATAAAGAAAAGGTGGCAAAAAGCAATGTTTTTCTTTAATGAGTATCTTTCAATCTGTGATTAGTTAGTATTAAATAAGTTATATTTTGCATATGTTATTTAATAATTATCTTAGAGGCAGTGCGCATAAGGTCCGAACATGGTACAGAAGTTGATATTTTAAAATATATCGGTTTTATCCTAGGAAGAGCTGCTAATAGAGATGGAGGCAGAAAGTTTGGCATAACTAAGACAACTCATCAGGTATATGCTTGTTGTGATATGTCTGAATGTACCTATTTAATAACATGTTTTCCAGATTTCCGATGAAAATTAAATTAATCAACATTTCACCAATAAACGCAATCGTAAATGACTGATATTTTTTTGGGTGATTGATTACTATTTCATTTCTGTTTTAGATAATTGATTTAAGAAGTAGTGATTAGTGTAACTTATATTAGTTCTTAAAAATACGTATTGAAAATAAGTGTTACGAATAATTTTTATTATAATATATGTTTACTTTGAATCTTTACAGTTCTGTATCTTTATTTGATTTTTTGTATAGATTAACTCATACCCACAATTGTATTTACGCGAGTTGCCAATATTTAGTTAACAATTTATTATAATATATTGGCTTCCAGTATTGAATATATATGATATAATTACATACAATGATTATTCTTTTCAACATTGCGTAGTTCCCACTTGATCATAGCTCTATATAGATTTTAGTTTTTTTTGCCAATATTGATGAATGTATATACCAATATTAAATTGATATAATAAAACTATATCGAATTTACATTGATAGCCAATATTGTAAAAGTATTGCAGGAAGTTCACATTTTGATCACAGATCTATATAGATTTACATTATTGTATCAATATTTTGTTGCCAATATTGGTTAACATATTATTTTCTATATTGAATTTATATAATGAAATTATACAGAATTTATATTGATAGCCAATATTGTAAAAGTATTGCAGGAAGTTCACATTTTGATCATAGATCTATATAGATGTACAATATTGTACCTATTTCACACAATAAATTGCCAATGTTACTCCAATATAGGTGTTCTTCTTGGGATACTATCGTTTGAAGCTAATGAAAACGGAAAGTGGAAATCGACCCATTCAAAAAAGATTTTACCGAAATTTACCGTGTCAAGCATTTGGTCAAGCCCAGAAGTATTGTAAAAAAGAACCAATGTGTGTCAAATGTGCAGATAAAATGACCAAAACAGCAAAAATTAAAAAATGCAAGCCGCGGCTGTAAGTATTATTATTAAGACTATAAATTACTCAATTGTTGCAGCGAAAATATGTTGCCCCTCTAAGCACTTATTAAAAAAACAATTACCTGAAATTTCTTAAGTAACTGGGAAAGAAGATTCATAGTGTAACGCCCCATTTTCATTTGTGTGTTCCTTGCTATTCACTCCTCGATGCGGCTCGCATCACTAATATAAATATGACGCGCGCTCCTCTTTTCGTAGAGCGCCGCGCGAAAGAATTTTTGGGTTTTCCGAAAGGCTCGCAACCTTCGATAATAGAGGTATTTGGATCGAGATTTTAACGAGTTGCGTTTTTGCATCGCAAGCGCTCGTCTATAGCGGCTCTGAAGGCTTGAAATTCAAGCCCCCTGAAGGATTTGAAATACCTTGAGCAAAGCAGAATATGCGTATTAGCAACATTTTTGTTTCCTGTCAACAACCATGGCGTACATTATAACGGCGTCACTTGTACGTGAGGCCAGTTTCCATCATTGGCCCTTTTCTTTTTATCATCTGGCATAATGTCTGGCGACAATTGCCTCTGGATTTCTCTGAAGCACGCCGATCCGCACGAGTTCTGAGCCAAGGTCGTTCCAGTTAATCTCAATCCAGAAATGTAACAATTTGCATGATATCTTCGCACCTGTGCACTGCATATGAAGGAACCGGGGAAAGCATCTCCGACCGCAGTAAGTACATATTTAATTTTGTTGATTGTTCGATAAGAACATTTTAGCCGCAATGATTTACGCATTTTTTACAAAAGCCTTTGAATTTATAGTTCTATCAGACGCTAATGGTGTTCAACTAGGGATTAGCTGAAAGCATGCCTGTATGTACCCTGTACAACATCCTTTGTGCAGTGTGACCTTGAGCGGCCCGCTTCTCAGAAACTCAAATTTTGCCAATTTTGTGACCCGGTCGAGAGCTCTTTCTTTCATTAATCTGGCTGAATATTTGGATTGTCATGTTTCAACCCCTTTATTAATGGCGTCAAAATTACACCTCGGGTTATGCTCAAATCGGAGAAATACGTTCACTCAAATATATGTTCGATTAATAAAAACACCAGATAATTACCAGAATAATGTATAATATTTTTAACTATGTATACATTGATTAATACGCAATAAATAAATTATACATTATTTAATTAATAAATGCTCCTGGAGCTGTGTTAGGCTTCCTGGCTCGTCGCAACCCACGATGACAGAGCGTACGGCTGGCTCGTCGTGGACGGTTCGCCAGGGCGCACGCCGAATCCTCCAGAAATCGGGCACGTAGGTCGTTCGACTCGAGTTGCCAACACGCACGTTGCTTCTCGGGAAAATGGTCCTAGCAGCTCTCTTGTTCCGCCAAACTTGACCTCCGGCGCTGAATTGTTGACAGCAGCTGGCGGCTATAATTTGCCTTTGTAATTAGCAAGTTTTAAAGTTTACCTGGAACCGGCGTTAGTTTTTAAATCCTGCAGTGAGGCCTGCTGCTACCTCACGCAGCCTGGACAAAACTCCTCGGACTACTGCGACTTCAAATCCAGCAGATAAAGGACATGCGCTTATGAGCCGAGAAGCGATGCTTTGGCAGTCGGCCAGTGATGAATTTGCTGGAAACGGGCACGAACTTCGGACCTCTGGACGGCGTTTTTAAGCTTCTAGAACGAATTCTACAGGTGAGCTTCTCGGAGAGCGGTCTCTAGTTTGTAGCCACTCGCAAGCAGCACCGATGATGCAAATCTCTACGGGTCTTAGCATTAGTGAAAATAGGTTATGCGAAGCATTGCCCTTCTGGAAGCGCCAAGATTTTGCGCTTAGGGATTATGCTGGCACGGATAATCAAAAGCGGTCTGGTCGGGTAAGCTACGGAGAGGTTTAGATTTCGTCGGGCTAACAGTACTCCCTGTCATCTCCCTAAGAGCCTATCTGGATAAGGGTTGAGGGTTTGTTCCGTTAGACAGTACGCCCTGTCAGATCGGAAAGGAAGTAGGCAAGGAGAGGAATTGAGGACAGGACAGGTTAGGTAATCTCAAGATCGGATATTCTCAAAAGCAGATCAGATATGAACTGGTAGTGCGGTCTTCTTTTATAGCTATTTCTGCTGCGTTATTTGGACACTCGCCCTCGCTTTCAATGGAAAGGGAATGACCCCGTCGTTCATTTAGCGATACGTTGCGCAGAGCGAATCGAATCCCTTATCGCCTTTTCGCCCGTCGAATTGATGCAACGCTTGATAGGGCGATGTATTAAATTTAAATATATTTTATGTATGATAAAAAATCAATACAGGAGCAAACGTTACAACATGACATTCAGATATAAATGGTATGCCAGTTATTATAACTGTGACTTTATAACGCTGCTGGCGTCGAAGTTTTGAATTCTAGTAATTCATATTTTTTGTGTGTTTGATTTGGTTTGACTTCATATTTAATTATATTTGCGCAGTAGAGCTCCAGGTTTTACGTGAGTTGTTTAACTAATATTTCTTATTTAATTAGGATGCCTATTTGTGATACTGCTGTTGATATTAAATTCTCTTGACTGTTACTGGTTTATATATTTTGTGAGTATTTGTACTTCATGAACCTATATAAACCTGCTCGTGTTCTTTTAATATTTAGATTAAAGTAAGAAGCTTCCAAGGTAGGTGGTGATTTGTTTTGGTAGCTAGATTTGTTTTTATGTTGTGTATAACGGCTGGCACCCATTTTGTTTATTTTAATGTGGTTTTTATAAAACCTTAAGAACAGCTGCCTGGTCCTTATTCATGTCCTAATCTACCGAGAGTTAAAGCTAGCTTGGGCTGTGCTACCCTTCATTTAAGGGTGCGATACAATAGTTGCAGCCAACTACAAAGCAAAAACGCCCACTGGGGGTCAAAGTCAACGACAACTAAATGCAGGTAACTACTAAGTGCAATAAAAACGTAGATCGCGAAACTCTGTTAACTGGAAAGCCAACCTGCTGGCCTACTGATACTGATAAGATACCAGACTTAATTGATTCCTACGTAACCAGGAGTACACCTGCAAATAGATTATAGTCAATATTTGAACTCTTATCATTGCCTAATACTTCTAACAGTAAGCGTGAATATGATACAGAAAGAAAATAACACAGTACTGATTAATAAATATACCGACTGGTAGAGTGTTAGACAACGTCTAGAAGAGAAGATAGAGTTGAAGTTATCATTAAGGAGCGAAGAACAATTCACACAGAAATTAAAAACGTCAGAAATTATATCCAGCTTATGCCCGTGTTAACATCTCGGAACTCAAAAGAAGAATTAAGGAGAGCAACTACCTTAATGTAAAAAATCAAACAATCAGCGCCTACTTAAGAAAATTAGCTAATGCCAATAGCACAATCTACTCCCTCTAGAAGACAACCAAAAAAATTAAGAGACCTTTTATGCAAATTTTCCCCATTAGGTAGATTGATGAAAAATAGACCAGAAACAAAGAGAAAAAGTCTCAGCTGAGTACCGTGAAAACATAATTAAATAATTGGAGAGCAAATTTTCCAATAAAATGAAGATATCAAACTTGTTATCCTTACAGAAGTCAATAATGAAATCAAAAACAACATACATCCTAAAATAGCTCCAAGATGTGACCTAATAACCAGAAAACTACTAAAGCAGCTACCGACGAAAAGTATAGAAAAACTTACCAACCTTATTAATGCTGTCGTATAGCTGAATTGTGTACACAGATTGTGAAAAGCGGCGGAGATCATAATGATATCAAAGCCAGGGAGACCACCGCATATAAACCCTTTGAGAAAATTTTAGTCGGAATCTACTTAAACAAGGGCGAAGAGATGTTTGCGGTAGTTACAGAGGGGTAAGTCTACTCAATACTACGTATAAGCTTTACAGTGAAATGATAAATAATCGTCTAAAATCTAAATGAACAATAGAGCGGTTTTAGAAAAAGGCACTCGAGTAACAATAATATTTTAGTGGTCAAACAACTGATAGAAAAGAGAAAAGAATTCAACGAACAGACACGTGCCTCGTTTATAGATATTAAAAAACTCTTGATAATGTAAATAGGAAATTGCTGTGGGACATACTAAAAGACGAAGGATATCCAAGACATCTTATTGAAACCATCAAATACCTGTCTAAAGGAACAAAAATTATAATTGAACATGTAGAAGGAATTTCAAAAGAAATACTTATAGATAAAGGATTACGACAAGGATGCGGATTATCATCCACACTTTTCAACATATATATGGACCACATTTTGATACTCTGGAAATACGGCATGGATAACAGCGATAATACTGGTATGAAGATCAATCAAAGCGTTCAAGGTCTACCTTTTACGGATGATATTATAATAATGACCCAGTGTGGAGACGTCCTATAAAGGTATGTATTCATATCAGACAAATATGTGAAAATTTTGACCACCACATAGCCAAAAATAAAACAATGGCGATGGCCTTCCTGGGAAACGAACCAACAAGAAGCAAGATTGTGCAGGATCACAAAATGTTAGAAGTGTCGCATTTTCAATATTTAAACGGCATCAGATACGATCGCGATAAAGGCATTGATAATAAAATTCACACTTTTCAATATAAAGGGTTAGGCATAGCAATGTTACCATTTTTAACACTAAATATCTTTTGAACAAAACATAATACATTTTTAATTCTTATCATAAATTGTTCTACATATCTACCTTTGGATTTGAGTCCATCACTGCAATACAACTTGCTTTTCGTGTGGAATTTGGAGACAGAGGCAAAGGGGATGACTATTCGCAGATGGATCAGAAGATGGTAAAATCAAGGTTCCGTACGTAACAAAAAGGAATGGGTTGTAGAGGAAATATTACGACGAATATCATGGAAATTTTCCCCTAATGTTTTCAAGCTTGCATTGCAGAAAATGGTGGTCATTTGAAAGATTCTATATGCGGCACAATCCACAGAACTCTAAACAAACATGCAACTAGAGGGGCCAGAATACTATTTTATAAAACCATTACAGTTCCAGCTCTGTTGTAGGGCAGTAGAAACTGGGTCCTTACTTCAAAGAATAAAGAATGCAAGCCTGGAATCTGACCAGATGACTGGAAAGCCTTCATATTTGTACCACTACACAAAGACGAGCCCAAAATGAAATGTGATAGCTATCGTCTGCTAGCACTAATATCACATACCTATTAGCAAAATAATGCTGTATATCTTTCAAGGAGAACTCCTGGACCAAAGTATGCTCAACATTTATTTTCATTTAGTACGGCTATGGAATAGTTCCTAATTTATAATTGCAACTACGTCTATTCTTAAATCTCAAATTTGACATTTGATTTTTAAGCGATTTATAGTGACATGCATAAATTAGCAACTCTTCCATAGCCAGTATGTGTCAAAACTAACGCAAAACCTAACCTGCTAACCTCGAATTTGACATCGACGTACAGTGCCACCAACATAGTGTCAACCTAAGAAAAAAAAATCACAACCATTTATGGTCACTCAGTACATGAAAATAGTTTTTGGTCATACTATACAGATTTTTGCAGGTACTAGGTACACACTGTAACTAGATACAGAGACGGTATAAAATTTTAATACAAACAAACTATCTCTGTATCTAGTTACCGTGTGTAACTCTTCTTTTCAAATTTTATTTTTTATAATAGAAGATCGTGACTGGAGAAAATCTATTCTAATTGACTCTAGTAACTCACAATAATAGCTATTTCATCAGTTAGATCAATAATAAATTCTTCATGATCAAATCAAATTTGCTAAACACGTTTTTTGAGTAAAAGTATTTTTTTGGCGGCCCCTACCATAAAAACCGATCTAACGATATGCATCATGCACTATATCATTTTTATATAAAACTAAAAAATGTTTAATTAATACATTTTGAAAATATTTCTATATAATACCTAAATCTAGAAATAAGAAGATGCATATCGTTAGATCGTTTTTTATGGTAAGGGCCGCTAAAAAATACTTTTACTCAAAAAACGTGTTTAGCAAATTTGATTTGATCATGAAGAATTTCTTATTGATCTAACTGATGTAATAGCTATTATTGTGAGTTACTAGAGTCAATTATAGCTATTTCATCAGTTAGATCTATAAGAAATTCTTCATGATCAAATCAAATTTGCTAAACACGTTTTTTGAGTAAAAGTATTTTTTAGCGGCCACTACCATAAAAACCGATCTAACGATATGCATCATGCACTATTTCATTTTTATGTAAAACTAAAAAGTGTTTAATTAATACATTAATACATTAATACAATATTTCTATATAATACCTAAATCTAGAAATAAGAAGATGCATACAAATAGCAAAATCCGCCATTAAGAACATCACGAAAAAGACAAAAAATCGTTTAGTAAATGCTTTGATATTCTCCATATTTCTATATGGAGCTGAAACTTGGACTCAAAAAGCATACAGACGCCGCATAGATGCTTTCGGAACATCGAACTAATATCTGTTTACTGTTTCTCTAATAACCATAACTATAATTATAAGAAGAACGAGTAAAATGAAAGGAATCGGCCTCGGATTCTGCATATTGGCGGTATACGGTTCACCGTTTACTTATTTTCAAAACAATTAATTTGTATATTCCATTAGTACAGTTAACACTTGGATCCATGTAGAAATAAAGTTAATTTTACTTAACACCTGTGAAAACCAGCAAAGACACTCGCTTTTAGGTCGAGTTATCAACGACGTAGGTTGATATTTAATACAAATTTGAATGCAACTTGTTTATAAGTATAAATATACCTAATGCAAAAATTATAGAGCAGCGCACGAACAGTTTCTCTAAAACGATTCTAAGGTGTAATATTTTATATGAATATACATTGATTTTTTCTCTGCTGATTTTACATATAAATAACTAATATTTATTTAGAAAACTAGATTTACTGTTATTAACTTTATCTTTCAATAATCTTCTTTGAAGATTTGTGAGACCTTGTGAGTAGCTTTTTCATTATACCGATGGGGCCATAATTATATATAACAGCAATGAGATAATAACATGAACAACAAAATATATGGCTTGAGTAAGAAAGAGATGACCATACGAAAAAATTATTTTTATGTACTCCTAGTGTATAATGGCCATGAATTATGATTCATAATTCACGGTTTGCAGCCAATCATAAAATTCTATTTTCATAATTCACTAGTTTGCAAGTTGCAACCGATCAGAAAGTTCTATTTCATTATTAAATAGGTTGTAACCAATCACAAAATTCATTATTATTATTAAATTACTTTTGCAGTTAACAGGTGTCATAATTCGGAAATATGAACACAAAACTCTTATTGCATAGGAGTAGATAAAATATCGTATTACATTCGCGATTATGGCCATTATTCACTCAGGTGACTTGCGCCACGTGCCTTCGGCTTGTGGCTCATATGTCATCTTCGTGAATAATAGCTGTATTAATCGCTCATATAATAATATACTATAGTAGGCATGTTTAGTTGACTTATATCATATTTAAAATGTGCGTCAGGCCTACTCGAATATTTGCTTCTATGTTTATCTCTTTCTTACACAAGCAATGCATCCTATTTTCTTGTTCATGTTATCTCATTGCTGTTATACAATATAATTATGGTCCCATCGGTATAAAGACGTTATACAGTTACTGAACTTCACAAATAAAATACAGCTTCAAAAAGGTTAAAAATAAGACGTGTGTTTAATCTTGGATTAAACAGACATAAATTTCAATTCCAAAATTTACGAAATCCAGTCATAAGTTTTAAAATACAATTCTAATTTCATAAAGCGGGAAGATTAAAGGCCGCACACTTCAAACAAGCAACTTACGCAAATAAACGACCTACTATCAGAGTTCAGTGTACGTACTTGCAGACAAAGCGGAAACAATACTGGCTTAATGCTGACAGATTATTATGAAATATTATATCGCCACTGTAAAATATACTTTGTACTTTGAAATCGTAGTAAGTAAGCAACTATCTTTGTGTATATAGAACGCTATTTTTGAAATAAAACCAATCGACATTGACTGTTTGATTCAATTACATCGATGCTGCCCTCTCCCAAGCCATAAATTCATAAAACGTGAGGCTGCGTTTTAAGGGTAGCATAATTATCGTCCCTTTAAGTGACATTGACTACATTGTCTTAAAACAGGAGTGCAGTCTCACTCCTGTGCTTAAAATATTAGGGACAAAGAAGCAGTGCAAGTAACAGAAACCTGATTCAGCCTCCAGGCAATTCTGTTCAGCATGTTATGTACATAGCACTTAAAGGATATTCAGATAAAACAGGCAAATTCCAATTTTTTTCTAAATTAATTTGTTATAAATTTAACCCTGAAACGACTTCTATTCAGTATTAACGAACTATAGTAAATGTTATATTACTCAAATGGAGAACCAACTTTGAAAATTAAAAGCGCGCAGAAATCCATTTTAAAAACTAATCCGTAGTACCTAACTAGTACCAATTTAGGCAGTATTTATAAACATAAATTGGTTTCTAAATTCACGCAAAATCTCGTATTTTATAGCAGAAGAAAACAATATTTAGTCTATTAAAGACATTTCATAAGAATTATGGAATCAGAATAAACATATTTTTGGTAAGATTATAAAACACACAAAGCTAATAGTTAGATCGATCGGATTAAGTATACTGTAAGCTACTCTATTGGTTTTTGAATACGCAATATTCATAACTTAATACAAAACCTTATTTTTACAAGACGAATGGCAGAAAATTTGATGTTCTCATCCCATTATTCCAATTGATATATTGGCCAGTTGTTTAGAAATAATTAAATAAAATTTTATGCTATAGCCAACATCCGTAGAAAGTATAGTGTTTAAGACTTATCATAACGTAAATTGTGGGAATTTACTTCCAAACAATAGACACACTTATGTCGTCAATAGGTGCCAGAGATTGTCGTTTGTTTGCGTAAACAATGACAGTTAGAAGTGTGGTCCTGCGAGTATATTCGATTTCAAACCTTGGCTTGAAGTTCAAAGGATATTTTAATTAAAAATTGCTTGAACAGAATTATTAAGACAGCTGGTGTTCCGTTTCGAAATAAAGTTGAAATAGCGTGGAAATAAAGATCCTGCATTTGAAAAAAGCCAATTTTAATGCTCCTTAAGAAGATTTTTAATTTTGCTAGCACAGTCTATATACCAGAAAAAATAGTGAATGCATTGTGGGTGTAGAAATACTTAAAATTTAAACTTGAAAATCTATTTCCACTCTACTTTGTTCGAAATAATTACGTTATTAAATAGTACTATCCCCGAGAGATATTAAAATAATCTAGTGTGCTTCGAATGTGGAAAACAGCAAATAACAATCCTTCCAGTTTTTATCTAAAACAGTAGGGTTACGCACTCTTCTACCCACTACATCCCTCATATAAGATTTTATGACTATTCGGCCAATCCTCCCTTATCACAGCCTGGATTGCTTCAACGCGGCCTGAGAGTCCATTTTATGGAAGGGGCAGTTCATTACCTCATTAATATCTCACCTCAGGCATTTTACTACTTAACCGTTTTGATTTTAAAGCTTCTATGAGGCCTAATTGGGGTTATTTAATGAGAGTATGTAAAAGTACAGCCATTGACAGATGGAAGGAAACGCGATAGCAACAGGAAGCTTTAACTTGTGTCTAAAATTGTTTTAAAAATAGTTGTTCAAACAAATCAACACGAAGTCTGGACATTTGTTTACATAACTGAATTGTACTAAATTAAAAATAAATATACTTGTACGAAAAACAGATGTGATTGTCATTACTCGTTTGTGAGTTGCTTAAAAGATATGTTAGATATTTTTAAATATTTGTCGCTTCTAGTACGCTTCAAGGTACTGCATAACCAAATTTATATAGTTTCTTAAAAAAAGACATTGAAGTGAGAAAAAACCGACAAGATATTAGTATTTAAAGAATGTCACCGAAATACTTCAGCAGTTGGATGAAGACCATTCTATGCTGAGGAATATTCAAATCGAAGACATTAACTCGATTTACTTTCAAAGGTACCTGGGATTCGTTTGTAATGTGCCTATTGTTAAAATAACAGTTTGATATTCTATTAAAGCCTATAAAGAACCTTAGAATAAAGTCAGAGATAGAGTGGGAGAGTGGGAATTATAGAAATACAGGACGCTCACAAAAACGTTGCACCTTTCGGCCAAAACAGAAAAAAACATAACAAAAATTAAAGAAAAATTATCCAAAGGAAAATTATAGCTTTTATTATTTCATTTTGATTTAAATATATGAATTAAGATGGCTGTATTCTAGATTCTTTTTAATGAAATAGTTGTTTTAATATTTCGGCAATGGTTTTTTATTTAACATTGTTTCAAATGACAAACCTTTGCCGAAATGTCAAAACTATTATTTCATTAAAATTATAGATTTTGATTGTCTGCCACTAAATATAATTAATTGAATCACGCTGTAGCTACTATTTCTTTGCAGATTTTACCATTTGTTTGAGTACTCACATGTAATTTTGGAAATTAATAAATTGTATGAAGTAACTGTAGCAATCTTTCTCGCCTTAAGTACCTTATAGCTTCGTTTTATTTATAAACCAGAAGCTATAACCTTTAACTTTATTACTGAGTGAAAGTAATGGTCCATTGTGTCTTTTACACATCATAAATAATATTACTAATTGTACGAGCGATGACAAAATAAGCATTGATCGGAGTTGTGAAATTGGTAATAAATTTAATCAATAAATCAGAAGATAGAAAACAGGTGGTCTTTTTAATTAAATACAATATGCACACTCATTTGCGCTAGTCGTATGCACAATAGTAAGTTGCTTCTGAATGTTGTTGAATTTAACAATTTTTTAACATGTTAGGTGCAACAGCAATTTTATGGAAATGAGAAAACGTATTTTAGTTTCTCACATTCTTGTCGGCTAGAAGGAAATGTTTTCCATTTAAAATCTTTTTGCTTCAATATAGCTGTTATAAGCGTTCTGCTTTTACGTTACCTATAATATTGTATTTAGTCTGAATTTTTCCCTTAAGGAATTTGGGCATCAGCGGATAAAATTGAACTACTAATCCTATAGCTTACACACTACATCAGACGACCAAAAATGACAATGAGTATGCTTAGAAGAAGGTCAGTAGAACTAATCTTGATCTATTCTTTGCTTTTATCGACTTTCAAAGAACCTTCGGTACTGTAAAGCAATAGACAGTACAGAGAACGGTAATGTAAGTCAAAATAGACCAGATATACAAACCAACTATTTCTACGAACATGCAACTTCAATTACAAAACTCCATAAAAAATAAAATCAACAAATCAGTAGCGGAATTAGACAAGACCTCATTCTATCCCCAAACTTTCGGCCTTGGTACTGAACGAGGAATTTAAGAATATTTTAATTGGGAGAAAAAAAGTATATTAATAAATTGCATAAACTTAAACAATGTAAAATTTACCGACATAGAACACTTCAAATTGTATAAGGTTAATATACTGAATAATAGAAAACAAACGCATCACAAACGTCAACAGCTATGTTTATCTTGATCGTTCATTCACACTTGACAAAGAGAAACAAGGTAGTGAAATAACAGAAATGCTGGATTTGATAAAATCAAAAACGCTCAACAACAGAAATACCCCATGGTCTTAATGATCATATGATCAATGTGTTATATCTATCTTAAGGAATGGAACTCAGACTTGAACTGTTACTAAACATTCCATGTAAAAGCACCAAAGTAATTCAGAAAGCTATAGACAGACAAATGCAAGGACCTTCATCAAGGACCATAATAGAAATAAGTGTATCAAAGACAGTATCAAAAACAAAGCTGTTGCTAAAACTATAGCTAACATGCTGAAAAATGCAAATATGTCTTACAGTGGAAACAGTGACTACAAAAATATACGTGGGCATGAATAAGAGAATGCCAAAATCGGAACATATAAGGAAGGCTTATTTTTAAAGGAGGCCGAGGAAGAAAATATGATGTATTATACAGGAGAAGGCGAAACAAACACCAGTGGAGTTGGGTTTGTTGTATCGGTACCCAGCAGAATAACGCAAAATATAGTATGATCAAAAATGGTTCGCATCTAGTATGGCCATGGAATAGTTTCTAATTTATAAATGCAACTATAAGTCACTTAAAAATCAAATGTCAAGTATAACCATAGTTGCATTCATAAATTAGGAGCTATTTCATAGCCATACTAGATGAAAATAATTTTTGATCATACTTTCCAGCTGACTTTATATCCACGAGTATCAAATAGATACACATATTTTGCTGAAGAAGTAGAAGAATTGTATACGAGAATATGAAATATCTATAAATGAACACAAAGCCTACTTACAAGTATTATTGGAGAATTTTGACGCAAAGTAGGTTTAGAATAAATACATGAATTTATGTTCAAAGATCCGCTACAGGCCGGGTAGCGAGTGGGTACTCTCCACGATCCCGGTGAAGATAGACCTACCAGAGGGAAAGATGAACCTGCCCCTAAACGAGCACTTGATTTCCCCTCCCCTTTTATCCTGGGGAAATCGTGTCGCAAACCTAAGTCCTAGAAAACACACATACACATCATTTTTATCTTCATCTCGATCATCTTTCAACCCGCCTGCCCAACGTGGAAGAGTATGGCTAAAAACCCCTTATAAATGCAATTATGGCAAATTTCAAAAACGACAAATCTGGTCTCCAGGTGGGCAAATCCCACCCCTTCAAGAAAGAAAGCGACAGGGCACTTGGGGAGGCAAAAATTTGCTGGTTAAACAACAATGTTAACCAAAATTAATGCTGCATGTATCTACTTACAACAGCAGAACTCTGTCATTAGACCAAAAAATATTAGAAACGGGAGAAGAATTAAAAGAAATAAAATGGGACATAAGAGGTCTCAGTGAACAAACAAATTAACCTGTAAAAATGAACTCTAACGGGTAAAGGTTTCCTGTCGAAATAATCTAGCAAAATTCCGCGAAAATTTAGCGGCACACTTATTTATACCCTCCGAAAAGCAGAAGATGCTAACAGCCATGTATTGGCTGAAATTGACGTCAGTTTAATAACAATTACCGAGTGACCCACAATATAAGAATAACAAATGCCTATCGCTAATTTGAATAGATGCATAAATTAGTTAGAGAAGAATCTTAGGACTAAACATAAAACTAATTGCACCATTGTCTTTAGCACAAATGTACCGAAAATCACATCGCCCCACCCTCGTGCCATATCAAAGCGATTTTAGCACTACACCAACTCCAGATGTACTGCCGGAAAAATGATTCCATATCCTTGCTGTACGTGTGTGAATATTATCTACCAAGGGGAACTTTTCTTAACTAAGATCTGTAGACATAGCTAAAAGTGACTCCCGCATCTGCAACTTCGAACGAATTCGGAAAGTCCAACGGCTCTGTCAGTGGATGGAGGCTTCAATATTTTCAACAATACCTCCTACAAGTATGTGCCTGTCTTGAAATTTGCAGCGACCTTTTCATAGAGGGCACCCAGGGTATAACCTGTTATGTGCTTCCAGACCTCTAATTATGGATACACACATGCTCCTCAGCTACTGCCCTTGGAATCTGCAGCCGTGGCCCCAATTTTGTGTTGTCAATGCCCTCGGCTTCCATCTGAACTCAAGCCCTCTCCGATGGTAGCTTCCACTGTACAGCAATAACTTTATCTGCTTTTCCAGTGCTCCGAGTGTATCATTTCTAGTGTTGTGACCCGATTATAGTCTACACATGCATTATACATAACTTGCATGTTTAGTTCTCTGTGTAACGCACAAAATTTTATCGAAAATTTCTTATTCTGTGCTCATTAAAGCTAATATGTAGCCCTAAACGTTTTCTGGCTCTTTGTGTGGCTAAAAAATAAAAGTGTATTTTAGCTTCGTTTTGCCGAACGTAACCTCACATTTTTCCTGTTAATAAAATGCTTCGAATCGCAATTGATGTTATATGAGACACACTTTGCATGTGTGCCTATCTTTAATTACTATAAGTTAATTGGCTATTATTTATAAGGATCTCCTAATCTCTAACTGTGACTATTTACAATCTTTGATAAATCCTACGACAAGAACATCTGTTTGTGTTGTCGATTTTCCTTTAGCAAATGAACTTTGTTAGCTACTCATTACCTTTAACTTGTACGAATGTTCAACGTACGAGAGAATATCATATCAGTATATATACTGGTTTGTTATCAGAGAATCTTGTTATGCTTATTTCTTGGACTCGTTTGTTTATAACAGTAATAAATTACAAATAAGAATGTTTAGTCTTTTTAGCGAAATTTAAAACATAACATCATTTCATTACAACTGAATGGACATTAAACACGTAATAATGACTTACAAAGGCTAAAACAATAACGTGGTACTATATGCATATTCTTTTGAGACCCCAAGGAAAATATCATCGAGACAAACTAACTCCTAATTCACTTATTGATACAATACAAAATTGGCAGCACTAGACACAGCAAGTAGAACATCTTGTACATTTTAAAATTTTACTGGTGCTACCTTCTGAATCAGGTTAGATTTGCTTACAGTTCTTTTCATTAATCTTTCGTAATAAATACCTTCTTAATTGGAAATATGAGCCTCCAGTATTCCCCTTCGCATCTTTGATAAAGGAACAGGTCCAGAATTAGATGAGAAGTTACTTACTGCTTTTTAACGATTTGTTGGACCAGCTGACGGCTTTTACCAGCTTAAACGTGTCATTAATTAAGTTTTACTCCTAGTTCGTGTTCCCAAACGACAAAAAAAGAGGATATGATTTGATGCTATCGTAAAGCTTCATCAAAATACCGCAATAAATATTTAAAATACTTAATAAAATTTTTAAATTAGAGAACAACAGCGCCCTTGGGGTAATGTTCGTGTTGTAGCAATTATGCGCCTTAATGAAAACGTCTTAGCCCCAAAGCTCAAGTTCGACATCGGCGTCGCCCCCTTTGTGTATAAGTGTATAATTAAATAAAAAATAACAGCACTAGCTTTGTGAAATTATGTAGCCAATTATAAAATTAAAAAGGAGAACGATATCAACAATAATTTGCGGTCGCGTGGCCGACCCCCGCCATCTGCCGGTAAGCAAGTGGAACACGTCATCGCATTATAAAGAATTTATTGTATCGTGCTGAAAGGTATTCCCACTGGCAGTTCTACAGAAATTATTTATTCGTGGCCGAGCAGTGAGTGTGGTAGATACTACCAAATAATAGAAACTGATAAATCTGTCTCTAATCTCCATTGAGGTCGTTTTCCAATAAAATTAAGAGGTGCGTGACCGATGTTTGCCCAACCAACAGCGTCTAAATTTATGCACCCTTTGATTTCCATCAGGCTCATTTAAGTGTAGTAGGATGAGTTTTTCTGAGTTGATCTGACAAATCTAATAATTACTGTTTTGGAAGAAACTGCTACGAAGAGGTTCAATCTGTTCAATCTGATATAGCTGTTTACACTTGCGACAAAAATAAACTAGACAATGGCAGTGCATAAGCACAATCTGCAAGGATCAAAAGGAACATATACCGGAAGTGACTGTCTATTTTTGTTATAATAATGTTCAAAATCTTCATCAAAGTCTTCTATCCGAAGGTTTTTGAAGAACGAACACTATAGAATTTGGATATTATAAACGCACATGTATGCTGTCAATTCAATTTAAAAACCATGGCATACTCCGTTAATTGGCTTTTATTTCGGGGTCTTGAAAAAGCACTTAAACCAGCATTTTCAATAATTTTTTAACGAACTTGTGTTGTGCATCTACAAAATTAATAAAGGAAAAATTAATCAGGGGCTGGAAATCCATCATTTCATAAACACATTTTCAGCGCTACAAAACCAGAGAAGGAACGTGTTCTTCAATTTTACGTAACTTACTTCTAACCTTCTCCTTTCAATTCTTTGGCCCTTGACAGGACGTAGTGACACTCTAAACATTATCGGACTGCTTTCTTCATTCTCTTCGGTTCTACTCTAGTAACGTTTCATAGTGAAATTTTTCTTTTCCAATCCTCGAAGTTGCCGATCTTACACTTTTCCTCCTCCACAAGTTTCTTCATTATTGCTCTCTTTCTGGAAATATGGCCGAAGTATCCTATACACGCATGATTTAGTTTCCACACTAGTCTGATTCTCATGTTCAGTTCTGCTATATTGATTTATTAGTAAGGTGGCGAGTTGTTTTTACGAATAATTAGCATGTTTTTGACTCCTATAGTATCTTGAATTATACTTTAACGTAGTAGGGCAGACAAAGCAATTTCTATTTAAACACTATTCTGGTTTGCGTCTTCCGAATGAAATTTCTCTGTTCGCTATTGTTAAGAAGGTATTTTTTTCTCACTTTTGGTTGTTCATAAACGAGTAACCCATTTCCAAGCATTAGACAATGTTATAAATCATTGATGTTGGTGCTTTTTTTGTAAGTGCTTTACAACGTTTTTTAGCATACACGTTTTCTTAAATCTAGCGTTTTACCCACGTTTAGGTGATATTTTATTAAAAACTCTAGATAAATCAGACAATCGAATAGTAACCAACTAAATTGCCACATCTAGAAAACTTAAATTGCCTGGTTACAACGCCCTACTATGTTTAAAGATTTTTGCGTTACCACCCTACTTTACTGATCCTTGTTGGTTGGTATGACAACAATAACATAACAAAGCCGTTATAAAATACAACGATTTTAAACAAACATATATTTTTAGCATTCAATGGTATTTCTATTTTTATAAGTTGATAGCCAAACCATTTATGCGACACTCGATCATTAAGAGCCTAATTGGAACAAGCCAAAAAACAGATAAATTCGTCCCATCGGGTCTGATCTTTCTATATTTTTTTCGGTCTGTTCTAAGATACTTACCAATTTTGTAACGTAATATAAATGCTATTTGAATCACTTTTAACCCATCTGTTTTATGCAAAAATATAGTATATTCCCGAATAGTCATAAACATATATACATATATTGTATTTATCTGAGACTAATTTAAAATAATTATAGGTATGATTCAGTACTATAAAATTTTCATAATCATTTTCATCTAGTTATAGCGTTGGTAGCCTTTCATTTAACTATACTATTGGCATGGACATATTATACAACTTAAGAAACGCGAAAAATAAAAAGCAGTGCAGAGATACCCCTTAAAATAGTTTATATACGAGTAAAAATTTCTGAATCTCTTTAGCAAGTGTTGTTAATAAACTAATTAAGAACAGTGTGCATTTAATAGATATTAAAAATTAAAGTAAACTAACGATAGAAAACGCTGAACGCAGTAACAGCGAGACTTTAAAAGAGCAGCTTTAACAGATGGTAATGTCTTCAATCGATTAAAAAAAGTGGTTTTAATCATAGAGCTGTATCTCTAACAATGAACTTACACCAATATAGTATCAACGAGCTGCTTAACCTACCACATAGGTTCTAAGTAAAATCATTTTTAAAATTGAATTGTAAACAGAAAAGTTACACAGGAAAAGTTTTGAAAGACTATTAACGAAAACACACCACAAGGAAAACAACCTTTAAATGGAATAACGGTTGAAGAGTGTTAAAAATTATGTGCAAATTAGGTAAAATCATCTTAATGTTTGTAGTAATAACTACTGAAACAGTAAAAGGAAACAGTTAGTAATTTGAATTATACTAATTCACAAAAGAAATCGCAGTCGGTGAGATTCGAACCCAGACGTAATCCAATTGCTAGTCAGACACTTCTCAAACTTGGCTAAGAACGCTACCTAATATGCTTTCTTGTTGTTGCATGATGAAGGAAGCAGTGACGACAGGACCGAATGCGGACAAACTGTACCCGTTCGGTGACGATGAAAAAGTGAGACACCCACGTAGACAGGCACAACGCACTTGTTCGTATAAGGATGTTGTCAGTGTACAAACTATGCATAACTACAAGTATAACAAATTGCTTCTTAACTTATAGAAATGCACCTGACATAAATGATTGGAAGCACACGAAACCTTTGCAATTAATTTTATACGCAAATGCGAATTTGGACAGTGTAAATGACTGAGAGGCAAAGCTTCTGGATCTAGACCAAAAACAGTGGGTTCGATTCCCATAGACTGCAACGGCCACAAAAATCTAGCGCCGAAGCCATTCCGCAATCAGGAATTGGAAGTTGTAAGGTCTTAATGCTTAATTCTCCTCACAGAGAAGAGCCGATGCCGCTATTTTGCATTGTTTTTTCTCTATTAGTCAGGTCTCAGATCTATACATATGTCTGAATAAATAGCTTGCGTGTAGAAGAAGTAACTTGCTAGATATTGATGTAAAATCTTCCTTTGGCCTATTGTATTTAATAAGAGATACGTCGTTTACTACTTCGTTATCTAATTTTTCATTCGTTCCTATTGCTTATATTGATTTTGGATTTTGGGCTACCATCCCCTTCATGTTAAGTATGTATTTTCACATCATAATTTTATTCATCTCCATTTCAAGCTTTTACATGCCCTTTATTTTCAAAGAATAATGCTATATTG
This sequence comes from Agriotes lineatus, assembly GCA_940337035.1. NCBI lineage: Eukaryota > Metazoa > Arthropoda > Insecta > Coleoptera > Elateridae > Agriotes > Agriotes lineatus. The sequence continues at coordinate 113,411 of CALNHX010005094.1, forward strand.
TGTTGCGCAGCACACGATCTAGCGAAGAGAGGATCAGAGAAGTACATTTAATATCACTTGACGAATGGGTACAATGAGGATAGGCCCGTATTAAGCAAAACTCGAAGGAAAACAGAGACAATGAATTTTAGTTTATTTTTAAGAGGCGAGCGACTTCCCCCTGAATAGATAAGCCACACATAAACAATGTATATAAACAAGTTAATAAAGAAATATGCGAACTATAGCGGGCTGACTGTTATTAATTCCGTATCGAGAAAACTACAGCTCTATTAGCTTGCTAAACCATCTACAAAATTTGTATACCCGAAAATAACATATAGATTGAAAGCCAAACTAGACTTGTACCAACCCTGTGAGCAGTGAATACGGTACAAATGAGCACATGCAATGTTTGAAAACAACAACTGAATACAATCGACTCTTGGTTCTGATATTTGTTGACTTCTGCAAGGCGTTTGATGCAGTAGAACTGCCTGCAATTCTAAGAGGGTTGCAAGAGTGTAGAATCGACTATAGATACTGCAACATCGTCAAGAATACCTACGAAAACGCAACAACAGCTGTAAATCTTCAGTCTACCACTAAAAATATCAAAATCAAACGATGTGTTGTTACGATACTTTTGGAGTGTCCCCCGTAGTATTGAACTTCTGCTAGCTGAATTTCTGAACTTGAATATTTATGGTTGGCTTTTGTCAATGTTTGCATGCTTTAAACTGGGTATAA
>CALNHX010005095.1:0-63265 GCA_940337035.1 Agriotes lineatus
TGAGATGCACGTTTTGTAGTACATATTAGGCACATAGGATTCTACTAGGCTAATAAAACATTTATTATGGCTCATAATGTAAGCATTTTAGCTCGAGTAAGTTCAGCATCATTAACAAGTGCTGCATGACATGCTTGGAGTGGACTGAAGTTGCAGTAACCCTTCTAGTAGCACTTTTGGATCACACGGAGCCATACATTACAACTACAATAATTTTTTCTGTTTCCAGAAAATTCAAGTATTTTAGTTTAATCTTCCAACACGTTATAACGTCTGAAATGAACGTTTTGCAGTACATATTAGGCACAGAAGATTATGCTAGGCTAAGAAAACTTATATTATGGCTCATAATGTAAGCATTTTAGCTCGAGTAAGCTCAGAATCATTAACAAGTGCTGCATGACATGCTTAGAGGTTGAAGTTACAGCAACCTCTCTAATAGCACGTTGGGAACACACGGAGCCATACATTACAACTACAATATTTTTTTCTGTTTCCAGAAAATTCAAGTATTTTAGTTTAATCTTCCAACACGTTATAACGTCTGAAATGCAAGTTTTGCGGTACATATGAGTTACAGATTATGCTAGGCTAAGAAAACTTTAATTATGGTTCATAATGAAGCATTTTAGCTCGAGTAAGCTCAGCACCATTAACAAGTGCTGCATGACATGCTTAGAGGTTGAAGTTGCAGCAACCCCTCTAATAGCACGTTTGGAACACACGGACCGATACATTACAATTACAATAATTTTTTCCGCTTCCAAAAAATGCAAGTATTTTAGTTTAGCCTTCTAACACGTTATAACGCCTGAGATGCACGTTTTGCAGTACATATTAGGCACATAGGATTCTACTAGGCTAATAAAACATTTATTATGGCTCATAATGTAAGCATTTTAGCTCGAGTAAGTTCAGCATCATTAACAAGTGCTGCATGACATGCTTGGAGTGGACTGAAGTTGCAGCAACCCTTCTAGTAGCACTTTTGGAACACACAATCCGATACATTACAATTACAATAATTTTTTGCGCTTCCAAAAAATTCAAGTATTTTAGTTTAGCCTTCTAACACGTTATACCGTCTGAGATGCACATTTTGCAGTACATATAAGAAACAGAGGATCCTACTAGGCTAATAAAACATTTATTATGGCTCATAATGTAAGCATTTTAGCTAGAGTAAGTTCAGCATCTTTAAGAAGTGCTGCATGACATGCTTAGAGGTTGAAGTTGCAGCAACCCCTCTAATAGCACGTTTGGAACACACGGTCCGATACATTACAATTACAATAATTTTTTGCGCTTCCAAAAAATTCAAGTATTTTAGTTTAGCCTTCTAACACGTTATACCGTCTGAGATGCACATTTTGCAGTACATATAAGAAACAGAGGATCCTACTAGGCTAATAAAACATTTATTATGGCTCATAATGTAAGCATTTTAGCTAGAGTAAGTTCAGCATCTTTAAGAAGTGCTGCATGACATGCTTAGAGGTTGAAGTTGCAGCAACCCCTCTAATAGCACGTTTGGAACACACGGACCGATACATTACAATTACAATAATTTTTTGCGCTTCCAAAAAATGCAAGTATTTTAGTTTAGCCTTCTAACACGTTATACCGTCTGAGATGCACATTTTGCAGTACATATAAGAAACAGAGGATTCTACTAGGCTAATAAAACATTTATTATGGCTCATAATGTAAGCATTTTAGCTAGAATAAGTTCAGCATCTTTAACAGGTGCTGCATGACATGCTTGGAGTGGACTGAAGTTGCAGCAACCCTTCTAGTAGCACTTATGGAACACACGGAGCCATACATTACAACTACAATAATTTTTTCTGTTTCCAGAAAATTCAAGTATTTTAGTTTAATCTTCCAACACGCTATAACGTCTGAAATGAACGTTTTGCACTACATATTAAACACAGAAGATTATGCTAGGCTAAGAAAACTTTTATTATGGCTCATAATGTAAGCATTTTAGCACGAGTAAGTTCAGCATCATTAACAAGTGCTGCATGACATGCTTGGAGTGGACTGAAGTTGCAGTAACCCTTCTAGTAGCACTTTTGGATCACACGGAGCCATACATTACAACTACAATAATTATTTCTGTTTCCAGAAAATTCAAGTATTTTAGTTTAATCTTCCAACACGTTATAACGTCTGAAATGAACGTTTTGCAGTACATATTAGGCACAGAAGATTATGCTAGGCTAAGAAAACTTATATTATGGCTCATAATGTAAGCATTTTAGCTCGAGTAAGCTCAGAATCATTAACAAGTGCTGCATGACATGCTTAGAGGTTGAAGTTACAGCAACCTCTCTAATAGCACGTTGGGAACACACGGAGCCATACATTACAACTACAATATTTTTTTCTGTTTCCAGAAAATTCAAGTATTTTAGTTTAATCTTCCAACACGTTATAACGTCTGAAATGCAAGTTTTGCGGTACATATGAGTTACAGATTATGCTAGGCTAAGAAAACTTTAATTATGGTTCATAATGAAGCATTTTAGCTCGAGTAAGCTCAGCACCATTAACAAGTGCTGCATGACATGCTTAGAGGTTGAAGTTGCAGCAACCCCTCTAATAGCACGTTTGGAACACACGGACCGATACATTACAATTACAATAATTTTTTCCGCTTCCAAAAAATGCAAGTATTTTAGTTTAGCCTTCTAACACGTTATAACGCCTGAGATGCACGTTTTGCAGTACATATTAGGCACATAGGATTCTACTAGGCTAATAAAACATTTATTATGGCTCATAATGTAAGCATTTTAGCTCGAGTAAGTTCAGCATCATTAACAAGTGCTGCATGACATGCTTGGAGTGGACTGAAGTTGCAGCAACCTTTCTAGTAGCACTTTTGGAACACACAATCCGATACATTACAATTACAATAATTTTTTTCGCTTCCAAAAAATTCAAGTATTTTAGTTTAGCCTTCTAACACGTTATACCGTCTGAGATGCACATTTTGCAGTACATATAAGAAACAGAGGATCCTACTAGGCTAATAAAACATTTATTATGGCTCATAATGTAAGCATTTTAGCTAGAGTAAGTTCAGCATCTTTAAGAAGTGCTGCATGACATGCTTAGAGGTTGAAGTTGCAGCAACCCCTCTAATAGCACGTTTGGAACACACGGTCCGATACATTACAATTACAATAATTTTTTGCGCTTCCAAAAAATTCAAGTATTTTAGTTTAGCCTTCTAACACGTTATACCGTCTGAGATGCACATTTTGCAGTACATATAAGAAACAGAGGATTCTACTAGGCTAATAAAACATTTATTATGGCTCATAATGTAAGCATTTTAGCTAGAGTAAGTTCAGCATCTTTAAGAAGTGCTGCATGACATGCTTAGAGGTTGAAGTTGCAGCAACCCCTCTAATAGCACGTTTGGAACACACGGACCGATACATTACAATTACAATAATTTTTTGCGCTTCCAAAAAATGCAAGTATTTTAGTTTAGCCTTCTAACACGTTATACCGTCTGAGATGCACATTTTGCAGTACATATAAGAAACAGAGGATTCTACTAGGCTAATAAAACATTTATTATGGCTCATAATGTAAGCATTTTAGCTAGAATAAGTTCAGCATCTTTAACAGGTGCTGCATGACATGCTTGGAGTGGACTGAAGTTGCAGCAACCCTTCTAGTAGCACTTTTGGAACACACGGAGCCATACATTACAACTACAATAATTTTTTCTGTTTCCAGAAAATTCAAGTATTTTAGTTTAATCTTCCAACACGCTATAACGTCTGAAATGAACGTTTTGCACTACATATTAAACACAGAAGATTATGCTAGGCTAAGAAAACTTTTATTATGGCTCATAATGTAAGCATTTTAGCACGAGTAAGTTCAGCATCATTAACAGGTGCTGCATGACATGCTTGGAGTGGACTGAAGTTGCAGCAACCCTTCTAGTAGCACTTTTGGAACACACGTAGCCATACATTACAACTACAATAATTTTTTCTGTTTCCAGAAAATTCAAGTATTTTAGTTTAATCTTCCACACGTTATAACGTATGAAATGAACGTTTTGCAGTACATATTAGGCACAGAAGATTATGCTAGGCTAAGAAAACTTATATTATGGCTCATAATGTAAGCATTTTAGCTCGAGTAAGCTCAGAATCATTAACAAGTGCTGCATGACATGCTTAGAGGTTGAAGTTACAGCAACCCCTCTAATAGCACGTTGGGAACACACGGAGCCATACATTACAACTACAATATTTTTTTCTGTTTCCAGAAAATTCAAGTATTTTAGTTTAATCTTCCAACACGTTATAACGTCTGAAATGCAAGTTTTGCGGTACATATGAGGCACAGAAGATTATGCTAGGCTAATAAAACTTTAATTATGGTTCATAATGAAGCATTTTAGCTCGAGTAAGCTCAGCATCATTAACAAGTGCTGCATGACATGCTTAGAGGTTGAAGTTGCAGCAACCCCTCTAATAGCACGTTTGGAACACACGGACCGATACATTACAATTACAATAATTTTTTCCGCTTCCAAAAAATGCAAGTATTTTAGTTTAGCCTTCTAACACGTTATAACGTCTGAGATGCACGTTTTGCAGTACATATTAGGCACAGAGCATTTTACTAGGCTAATAAAACATTTATTATGGCTCATAATGTAAGCATTTTAGTTCGAGTAAGTTCAGCATCATTAACAAGTGCTGCATGACATGCTTGGAGTGGACTGAAGTTGCAGCAACCCTTCTAGTAGCACTTTTGGAACACACGGAGCCATACATTACAACTACAATATTTTTTCTGTTTCCAGAAAATTCAAGTATTTTAGTTTAATCTTCCAACACGTTATAACGTTTGACATGAACGTTTTGCAGTACATATTAGGCACAGAAGATTATGCTAGGCTAAGAAAACTTATATTATGGCTCATAATGTAAGCATTTTAGCTCGAGTAAGCTCAGAATCATTAACAAGTGCTGCATGACATGCTTAGAGGTTGAAGTTACAGCAACCTCTCTAATAGCACGTTGGGGACACACGCAGCCATACATTACAACTACAATATTTTTTCTTGTTTCCAGAAAATTCAAGTATTTTAGTTTAATCTTCCAACACGTTATAACGTCTGAAACGCAAGTTTTGCGGTACATATGAGGCACAGATTATGCTAGGCTAAGAAAACTTTAATTATGGTTCATAATGAAGCATTTTAGCTCGAGTAAGCTCAGAATCATTAACAAGTGCTGCATGACATGCTTAGAGGTTGAAGTTACAGCAACCTCTCTAATAGCACGTTGGGAACACACGGAGCCATACATTACAACTACAATATTTTTTTCTGTTTCCAGAAAATTCAAGTATTTTAGTTTAATCTTCCAACACGTTATAACGTCTGAAATGCAAGTTTTGCGGTACATATGAGGCACAGATTATGCTAGGCTAAGAAAACTTTAATTATGGTTCATAATGAAGCATTTTAGCTCGAGTAAGCTCAGCACCATTAACAAGTGCTGCATGACATGCTTAGAGGTTGAAGTTGCAGCAACCCCTCTAATAGCACGCTTGGAACACACGGACCGATACATTACAATTACAATAATTTTTTCCGCTTCCAAAAAATGCAAGTATTTTAGTTTAGCCTTCTAACACGTTATAACGTCTGAGATGCACGTTTTGCAGTACATATTAGGCACATAGGATTCTACTAGGCTAATAAAACATTTATTATGGCTCATAATGTAAGCATTTTAGCTCGTGTAAGTTCAGCATCATTAACAAGTGCTGCATGACATGCTTGGAGTGGACTGAAGTTGCAGTAACCCTTCTAGTAGCACTTTTGGATCACACGGAGCCATACATTACAACTACAATAATTTTTTCTGTTTCCAGAAAATTTAAGTATTTTAGTTTAATCTTCCAACACGTTATAACGTCTGAAATGAACGTTTTGCAGTACATATTAGGCACAGAAGATTATGCTAGGCTAAGAAAACTTATATTATGGCTCATAATGTAAGCATTTTAGCTCGAGTAAGCTCAGAATCATTAACAAGTGCTGCATGACATGCTTAGAGGTTGAAGTTACAGCAACCTCTCTAATAGCAAGTTGGGAACACACGGAGCCATACATTACAACTAGAATATTTTTTTCTGTTTCCAGAAAATTCAAGTATTTTAGTTTAATCTTCCAACACGTTATAACGTCTGAAAAGCAAGTTTTGCGGTACATATGAGGCACAGATTATGCTAGGCTAAGAAAACTTTAATTATGGTTCATAATGAAGCATTTTAGCTCGAGTAAGCTCAGCACCATTAACAAGTGCTGCATGACATGCTTAGAGGTTAAAGTTGCAGCAACCCCTCTAATAGCACGTTTGGAACACACGGACCGATACATTACAATTACAATAATTTTTTCCGCTTCCAAAAAATGCAAGTATTTTAGTTTAGCCTTCTAACACGTTATAACGTCTGAGATGCACGTTTTGCAGTACATATTAGGCACATAGGATTCTACTAGGCTAATAAAACATTTATTATGGCTCATAATGTAAGCATTTTAGCTCGAGTAAGTTCAGCATCGTTAACAGGTGCTTCATGACATGCTTGGAGTGGACTGAAGTTGCAGCAACCTTTCTAGTAGCACTTTTGGAACACACGGAGCCATACATTACAACTACAATAATTTCTTCTGTTTCCAGAAAATTCAAGTATTTTAGTTTAATCTTCCAACACGTTATAACGTCTGAAATGCAAGTTTTGCGGTACATATGAGGCACAGATTATGCTAGGCTAAGAAAACTTTAATTATGGTTCATAATGAAGCATTTTAGCTCGAGTAAGCTCAGAATCATTAACAAGTGCTGCATGACATGCTTAGAGGTTGAAGTTACAGCAACCTCTCTAATAGCACGTTGGGAACACACGGAGCCATACATTACAACTACAATATTTTTTTCTGTTTCCAGAAAATTCAAGTATTTTAGTTTAATCTTCCAACACGTTATAACGTCTGAAATGCAAGTTTTGCGGTACATATGAGGCACAGATTATGCTAGGCTAAGAAAACTTTAATTATGGTTCATAATGAAGCATTTTAGCTCGAGTAAGCTCAGCACCATTAACAAGTGCTGCATGACATGCTTAGAGGTTGAAGTTGCAGAAACCCCTCTAATAGCACGCTTGGAACACACGGACCGATACATTACAATTACAATAATTTTTTCCGCTTCCAAAAAATGCAAGTATTTTAGTTGAGCCTTCTAACACGTTATAACGTCTGAGATGCACGTTTTGCAGTACATATTAGGCACATAGGATTCTACTAGGCTAATAAAACATTTATTATGGCTCATAATGTAAGCATTTTAGCTCGAGTAAGTTCAGCCACATTAACAGGTGCTCCATGACATGCTTGGAGTGGACTGAAGTTGCAGCAACCTTTCTAGTAGCACTTTTGGAACACACGGAGTTATACATTACAACTACAATAATTGTTTGTGTTTCCAGAAAATTCAAGTATTTTAGTTTAATCTTCCAACACGTTATAACGTCTGAAATGAACGTTTTGCAGTACATATTAGGCACAGAAGATTATGCTAGGCTAAGAAAACTTCTATTATGGCTCATAATGTAAGCATTTTAGCTCGAGTAAGCTCAGAATCATTAACAAGTGCTGCATGACATGCTTAGAGGTTGAAGTTACAGCAACCTCTCTAATAGCACGTTGGGAACACACGGAGCCATACATTACAACTACAATATTTTTTTCTGTTTCCAGAAAATTCAAGTATTTTAGTTTAATCTTCCAACACGTTATAACGTCTGAAATGCAAGTTTTGCGGTACATATGAGGCACAGATTATGCTAGGCTAAGAAAACTTTAATTATGGTTCATAATGAAGCATTTTAGCTCGAGTAAGCTCAGCACCATTAACAAGTGCTGCATGACATGCTTAGAGGTTGAAGTTGCAGCAACCCCTCTAATAGCACGTTTGGAACACACGGACCGATACATTACAATTACAATAATTTTTTCCGCTTCCAAAAAATGCAAGTATTTTAGTTTAGCCTTCTAACACGTTATAACGTCTGAGATGCACGTTTTGCAGTACATATTAGGCACATAGGATTCTACTAGGCTAATAAAACATTTATTATGGCTCATAATGTAAGCATTTTAGCTCGAGTAAGTTCAGCCACATTAACAGGTGCTCCATGACATGCTTGGAGTGGACTGAAGTTGCAGCAACCTTTCTAGTAGCACTTTTGGAACACACGGAGTTATACATTACAACTACAATAATTGTTTGTGTTTCCAGAAAATTCAAGTATTTTAGTTTAATCTTCCAACACGTTATAACGTCTGAAATGAACGTTTTGCAGTACATATTAGGCACAGAAGATTATGCTAGGCTAAGAAAACTTCTATTATGGCTCATAATGTAAGCATTTTAGCTCGAGTAAGCTCAGAATCATTAACAAGTGCTGCATGACATGCTTAGAGGTTGAAGTTACAGCAACCTCTCTAATAGCACGTTGGGAACACACGGAGCCATACATTACAACTACAATATTTTTTTCTGTTTCCAGAAAATTCAAGTATTTTAGTTTAATCTTCCAACACGTTATAACGTCTGAAATGCAAGTTTTGCGGTACATATGAGGCACAGATTATGCTAGGCTAAGAAAACTTTAATTATGGTTCATAATGAAGCATTTTAGCTCGAGTAAGCTCAGCACCATTAACAAGTGCTGCATGACATGCTTAGAGGTTGAAGTTGCAGAAACCCCTCTAATAGCACGCTTGGAACACACGGACCGATACATTACAATTACAATAATTTTTTCCGCTTCCAAAAAATGCAAGTATTTTAGTTGAGCCTTCTAACACGTTATAACGTCTGAGATGCACGTTTTGCAGTACATATTAGGCACATAGGATTCTACTAGGCTAATAAAACATTTATTATGGCTCATAATGTAAGCATTTTAGCTCGAGTAAGTTCAGCCACATTAACAGGTGCTCCATGACATGCTTGGAGTGGACTGAAGTTGCAGCAACCTTTCTAGTAGCACTTTTGGAACACACGGAGTTATACATTACAACTACAATAATTGTTTGTGTTTCCAGAAAATTCAAGTATTTTAGTTTAATCTTCCAACACGTTATAACGTCTGAAATGAACGTTTTGCAGTACATATTAGGCACAGAAGATTATGCTAGGCTAAGAAAACTTCTATTATGGCTCATAATGTAAGCATTTTAGCTCGAGTAAGCTCAGAATCATTAACAAGTGCTGCATGACATGCTTAGAGGTTGAAGTTACAGCAACCTCTCTAATAGCACGTTGGGAACACACGGAGCCATACATTACAACTACAATATTTTTTTCTGTTTCCAGAAAATTCAAGTATTTTAGTTTAATCTTCCAACACGTTATAACGTCTGAAATGCAAGTTTTGCGGTACATATGAGGCACAGATTATGCTAGGCTAAGAAAACTTTAATTATGGTTCATAATGAAGCATTTTAGCTCGAGTAAGCTCAGCACCATTAACAAGTGCTGCATGACATGCTTAGAGGTTGAAGTTGCAGCAACCCCTCTAATAGCACGTTTGAAACACACGGACCGATACATTACAATTACAATAATTTTTTCCGCTTCCAAAAAATGCAAGTATTTTAGTTTAGCCTTCTAACACGTTATAACGTCTGAGATGCACGTTTTGCAGTACATATTAGGCACATAGGATTCTACTAGGCTAATAAAACATTTATTATGGCTCATAATGTAAGCATTTTAGCTCGAGTAAGTTCAGCATCATTAACAAGTGCTGCATGACATGCTTGGAGTGGAGTGAAGTTGCAGTAACCCTTCTAGTAGCACTTTTGGATCACACGGAGCCATACATTACAACTACAATAATTTTTTGTGTTTCCAGAAAATTCAAGTATTTTAGTCTAATCTTCCAACACGTTATAACGTCTGAAATGAACGTTTTGCAGTACATATTAGGCACAGAAGATTATGCTAGGCTAAGAAAACTTATATTATGGCTCATAATGTAAGCATTTTAGCTCGAGTAAGCTCAGAATCATTAACAAGTGCTGCATGACATGCTTAGAGGTTGAAGTTACAGCAACCTCTCTAATAGCACGTTGGGAACACACGGAGCCATACATTACAACTACAATATTTTTTTCTGTTTCCAGAAAATTCAAGTATTTTAGTTTAATCTTCCAACACGTTATAACGTCTGAAATGCAAGTTTTGCGGTACATATGAGGCACAGATTATGCTAGGCTAAGAAAACTTTAATTATGGTTCATAATGAAGCATTTTAGCTCGAGTAAGCTCAGCACCATTAACAAGTGCTGCATGACATGCTTAGAGGATGAAGTTGCAGCAACCCCTCTAATAGCACGTTTGGAACACACGGTCCGATACATTACAATTACAATAATTTTTTTCGCTTCCAAAAAATGCAAGTTTTTTAGTTTAGCCTTCTAACACGTTATACCGTCTGAGATGCACATTTTGCAGTACATATAAGAAACAGAGGATTCTACTAGGCTAATAAAACATTTATTATGGTTCATAATGTAAGCATTTTAGCTAGAGTAAGTTCAGCATCTTTAACAGGCGCTGCATGACATGCTTGGAGTGGACTGAAGTTGCAGCAACCCTTCTAGTAGCACTTTTGGAACACACGGAGCCATACATTACAACTACGAGTACAATAATTTTTTCTGTTTCCAGAAAATTCAAGTATTTTAGTTTAATCTTCCAACACGCTATAACGTCTGAAATGAACGTTTTGCACTACATATTAAACACAGAAGATTATGCTAGGCTAAGAAAACTTTTATTATGGCTCATAATGTAAGCATTTTAGCTCGAGTAAGTTCAGCATCATTAACAGGTGCTGCATGACATGCTTGGAGTGGACTGAAGTTGCAGCAACCCTTCTAGTAGCACTTTTGGAACACACGTAGCCATACATTACAACTACAATAATTTTTTCTGTTTCCAGAAAATTCAAGTATTTTAGTTTAATCTTCCACACGTTATAACGTATGAAATTAACGTTTTGCAGTACATATTAGGCACAGAAGATTATGCTAGGCTAAGAAAACTTATATTATGGCTCATAATGTAAGCATATTAGCTCGAGTAAGCTCAGAATCATTAACAAGTGCTGCATGACATGCTTAGAGGTTGAAGTTACAGCAACCCCTCTAATAGCACGTTGGGAACACACGGAGCCATACATTACAACTACAATATTTTTTTCTGTTTCCAGAAAATTCAAGTATTTTAGTTTAATCTTCCAACACGTTATAACGTCTGAAATGCAAGTTTTGCGGTACATATGAGGCACAGAAGATTATGCTAGGCTAAGAAAACTTTAATTATGGTTCATAATGAAGCATTTTAGCTCGAGTAAGCTCAGCATCATTAACAAGTGCTGCATGACATGCTTAGAGGTTGAAGTTGCAGCAACCCCTCTAATAGCACGTTTGGAACACACGGACCGATACATTACAATTACAATAATTTTTTCCGCTTCCAAAAAATGCAAATATTTTAGTTTAGCCTTCTAACACGTTATAACGTCTGAGATGCACGTTTTGCAGTACATATTATTCACATAGGATTCTACTAGGCTAATAAAACATTTATTATGGCTCATAATGTAAGCATTTTAGCTCGAGTAAGTTCAGCATCATTAACAAGTGCTGCATGACATGCTTGGAGTGGACTGAAGTTGCAGTAACCCTTCTAGTAGCACTTTTGGATCACACGGAGCCATACATTACAACTACAATAATTTTTTCTGTTTCCAGAAAATTCAAGTATTTTAGTTTAATCTTCCAACACGTTATAACGTTTGACATGAACGTTTTGCAGTACATATTAGGCACAGAAGATTATGCTAGGCTAAGAAAACTTTAATTATGGTTCATAATGAAGCATTTTAGCTCGAGTAAGCTCAGCATCATTAACAAGTGCTGCATGACATGCTTAGAGGTTGAAGTTGCAGCAACCCCTCTAATAGCACGTTTGGAACACACGGACCGATACATTACAATTACAATAATTTTTTCCGCTTCCAAAAAATGCAAGTATTTTAGTTTAATCTTCCAACACGTTATAACGTCTGAAATGCAAGTTTTGCGGTACATATGAGGCACAGATTATGCTAGGCTAAGAAAACTTTAATTATGGTTCATAATGAAGCATTTTAGCTCGAGTAAGCTCAGCACCATTAACAAGTGCTGCATGACATGCTTAGAGGTTGAAGTTGCAGCAACCCCTCTAATAGCACGTTTGGAACACACGGACCGATACATTACAATTACAATAATTTTTTCCGCTTCCAAAAAATGCAAGTATTTTAGTTTAGCCTTCTAACACGTTATAACGTCTGAGATGCACGTTTTGCAGTACATATTAGGCACATAGGATTCTACTAGGCTAATAAAACATTTATTATGGCTCATAATGTAAGCATTTTAGCTCGAGTAAGTTCAGCATCATTAACAGGTGCTGCATGACACTCTTGGAGTAGACTGAAGTTGCAGCAACCTTTCTAGTAGCACTTTTGGAACACACGGAGCCATACATTACAACTACAATAATTTTTTCTGTTTCCAGAAAATTCAAGTATTTTAGTTTAATCTTCCAACACGTTATAACGTCTGAAATGAACGTTTTGCAGTACATATTAGGCACAGAAGATTATGCTAGGCTAAGAAAACTTATATTATGGCTCATAATGTAAGCATTTTAGCTCGAGTAAGCTCAGAATCATTAACAAGTGCTGCATGACATGCTTAGAGGTTGAAGTTACAGCAACCTCTCTAATAGCACGTTGGGAACACACGGAGCCATACATTACAACTACAATCATTTTTTCTGTTTCCAGAAAATTCAAGTATTTTAGTTTAATCTTCCAACACGTTATAACGTCTGAAATGCAAGTTTTGCGGTACATATGAGGCACAGATTATGCTAGGCTAAGAAAACTTTAATTATGGTTCATAATGAAGCATTTTAGCTCGAGTAAGCTCAGCACCATTAACAAGTGCTGCATGACATGCTTAGAGGTTGAAGTTGCAGCAACCCCTCTAATAGCACGTTTGGAACACACGGACCGATACATTACAATTACAATAATTTTTTCCGCTTCCAAAAAATGCAAGTATTTTAGTTTAGCCTTCTAACACGTTATAACGTCTGAGATGCACGTTTTGCAGTACATATTAGGCACATAGGATTCTACTAGGCTAATAAAACATTTATTATGGCTCATAATGTAAGCATTTTAGCTCGAGTAAGTTCAGCATCATTAACAAGTGCTGCATGACAAGCTTGGAGTGGACTGAAGTTGCAGTAACCCTTCTAGTAGCACTTTTGGATCACACGGAGCCATACATTACAACTACAATAATTTTTTCTGTTTCCAGAAAATTCAAGTATTTTAGTTTAATCTTCCAACACGTTATAACGTTTGACATAAACGTTTTGCAGTACATATTAGGCACAGAAGATTATGCTAGGCTAAGAAAACTTTAATTATGGTTCATAATGAAGCATTTTAGCTCGAGTAAGCTCAGCATCATTAACAAGTGCTGCATGACATGCTTAGAGGTTGAAGTTGCAGCAACCCCTCTAATAGCACGTTTGGAACACACGGACCGATACATTACAATTACAATAATTTTTTCCGCTTCCAAAAAATGCAAGTATTTTAGTTTAGCCTTCTAACACGTTATAACGTCTGAGATGCACGTTTTGCAGTACATATTAGGCACAGAGGATTCTACTAGGCTAATAAAACATTTATTATGGCTCATAATGTAAGCATTTTAGCTCGAGTAAGTTCAGCATCATTAACAGGTGTTGCATGACACGCTTGGAGTAGACTGAAGTTGCAGCAACCTTTCTAGTAGCACTTTTGGAACACACGGGACCATGCATTACAACTAGAATAATTTTTTCTGTTTTCAGAAAATTCAAGTATTTTAGTTTAATATTCTAACAAGTATAACGTCTGAAATGCACGTCTTGCAGTACATATTAGGCACAGAGAATTATACTAGGCTAATAAAACATTTATTATGGCTCACAATGTCTCGGTCCCGAGTGGTGTAGCTTGAACAAGCGTCCACGTTCGATCAGCAGAGTTAAGCAACGCTGTCTCTGGGCAGAACTTGGATGGGAGTTCCACGGCTGCATCTCTCGGCGCCTCGTGGTACGGCTATCACGGAAAAAAGTTGGTCCCGGCGGTCATACAACATCATGCATAACAGTCGTTAGTGGGGTTGGAAGTCCTCATAACTGCACAGCGACGCCTATAATTGGCCTAACGGCTGTTGGCTAAGTGCGAATTAAATAAATAAATAAATAATGTAAGCATTTTAGCTCGAGTAAGTTCAGCATCATTAACAGGTGCTGCATGACAAGCTTGGAGTGAACTGAAGTTGCAGCAACCCTTCTAGTAGCACTTTTGGAACACACGGAGCCATACATTACAACTACAATAATTTTGTCTGTTTCCAGAAAATTTAAGTATTTTAGTTTAATATTCTAACAAGTTATAACGTCTGAAATGCACGTCTTGCAGTACATATTAGGCACAGAGAATTATACTAGGCTAATAAAACATTTATTATGGCTCATAATGAAGCATTTTAGCTCGAGTAAGCTCAGCAGTATTAACAGGTGCTGCATGATACTTTTAGAGTGGACTGAAGGTGCAGCAACCCCTCTAATAGCACGTTTGTTAAACGCGGAGCCATACATTACACATACAAAAAATTTTCTGCTACCATAAAGGTCAAGTAGGTATTTTGGGTTAGTCTTCTAACATTTTATAACGTTTTGCAGTATCTGGCCACATTTTCAAGAAAAAGAAAAAACTATTATTGTGTTTATGTTTTGTTTTATTAATCGAATTGGGATTATAATCTATACATATATAAAGGAAAGTCACAACCCTGACTAATCAACGCAGAGCCGTAACCACTGGTACTACGAAGTTGAAATTTGGGTGGAAGATTCAATTTGTAATGTAAAGTAGTGCTAGAAGGGATTTTTTGAAACTCTACCCCTAAGGGGGTGAAATGGGGTAAAATGTGTTTTTACGAATTCCTTAATATCTCTTACACCCGATAAGATATCGACTTGGTGTTTCCTTGCAAAGATTTTCAATGCAAATTCCTAGAAACGTATTTCATAATTTTGCCCTAATCAACCCCTAAAGGTGCAAATATGGATTAGAGGTGAATTAAAGAACCCTTCGTATCTCCTATGTTTCTTGAGTTAGAACATTCTTATTTGGCATATAGATGTATTCTTAAAATATTTAAAAAGCGATTGCAGGGATTTTGAAAAATTTGCCCGCAAAGGGGTGAAAATGGGTAAACTGTGTTTTCACGAATTTCTCAATACCTCTTAGACCCGATAAGATATCGACTTGGTGTTTGCTTGCAGGGTATCCAAGGCAAATGTCTAAAAACATATTTTAGGATTTTGCCCTAATCGACCCTTAAAGGTGCGAATCTGCATTCGGGGTAAATTATAGAACCCCTTGTATCTCCTGTGTTTGTTGAGTTAGAGCATTCTTTTTGTCATATAGATGTGTTTTTCAAATCTTTAGAAATAGGTTTTAAGGTTTTTTTGAATTTCACCCCTAAAGCGGTAAAAAGGGAAAACTGAAAAGAGGTAGAGGGTTAAAATTATTAATTATTTCTCCTCTGGGTTCATTTCAGGATAAAACGGGCTAACAGAATTTTTAGAAATTTTACCCCAAGGGGTGAAAACGGGTAAACTGTGTTTTCGCGAATTTCTCAATATCTCTTAGAATAAAATAGGAGACTTTCTGAAATTTTATTCTCCTGTGGTGGAACCGGGTATACTGCAATAATATATGAATACAGCATTAATTTTAGAAGAAACAAACATTTGAAGTCCGTACGAAGAACGGGCATCTTGCTAGTCTATATCTTATATTATAAGAGCTGATGCCGCCGGCCGCGGGCCGTCCGACCGTAAGCACTGGCGCGCGCATATGCCGATCGTAAACACAAGTGGCGAAACCGTCAACAGCAAGCATTTGTATTGTTAACGCTGGCAGGGCCGGACGTCGGCTGGCTACCAGCTTAAGCAAACATTTTTATTGTTAACCGTTTCTTTACGCTGGCAGGGGAAGACGTAGGATGACCAACGCGTTCTAATAGGTATATTTATAGAGGAAAGTCACAACTCTGACTAATCAACGCAGAGGCGAAACCACTGGTACTAGAAACTTGAAATTTGGGTGGCAGATTCAATTTGTTACGTAAGGTAGTGCTAAGAAGGGATTTTTTGGAATTCGATCCCTAAGAGGGTGAAAAGGGGTAACAGGTGTTTCACGAATTCCTCAATATCTCTTACACCCGATAAGATATCGATTTGGTATTTGCTTGCCAAGATTAACAATCCACATACCTAAAAACGTATTTTAGAATTTTGTCCTAATCAACCCCTAAAGATGCAAATCTGGATTAAGGGTGAATTAAAGAACCCTTTGTATTTCCTATGTTTATTGAGTCAGAACATTCTTTTTCGGCATATAGATGTATTTTTAAAATATTTAAAAAGGGGTGTAAGAAAATTTGAGAATTTTAACCCTAAAGGGGTAAAAGGACGAAAAACTGAAAAAGGGTAGGGGGGTTAAAGTTATTAATTTTTTTCGCTGTAATTTTCATTTCACAATAAAATGGGTTAATAAGATTTTTTTGAAATTCCACCCTTACGGGGGTAAAAAGGGGTAAAATATGTTTTCACGAATTCCTCAATATCTCTTAGACCCGATGAGATAGCGACTTGCTGCTTAATTGCAAATATTATCAGTGAAAATGCCTAGAAACGTATTTTTAATCAACCCCTAAAGATGCAAATCTGGATTAAGAGTGAATTAAAGAACCTTTTGTATCTCCTATGTTTATTGAGTTAGATCATTCTTTTTTTTTGCATATATAGATGTATTTTTAAAATCTTTACAAAGGCGTCTAAGAGTAATTTAAATATTACCCTTAAAAATGTGAAAAAGAGGCAAAACTGAAAAAGGGTAGATGGTTAAAATTATTGATTTTTTTCTTATGGGTGCATTTTAGACTAAAATGAGATAGAAAAGGTTTTTAGAAATTTCACTATAATCCGCTATAATCTATATGTATAAAACATAAACCAGCAAGTCAACACCGCGGATCCGTAGTAATCCTTGGTACCAGGAACTTGAAATTTGGCAAGAACAGTCCTTTAGTTACGTAGCGAAGGGCTAGGAAAAAAGTTTTCGAAATTCAACCCCTAAAGGGAAGGAAAGAGGTAAAATGTCTTTTCACGAATTTCTCAATATCTCTTAAGGCCCTATAATACCTATATCGATTTGGTTTTTACTTAGAAAGGTTACCTATACAAGTTCCTAAAAATGTAATTCAATATTGTGCACAGATCAACTCCTAAAGGTGCGAATTTGGATTCAAGGGTAAATTATAGAACCTTTCGTATTTCCTATGGTTCCTGATGACCATTGTTTTTGGGCATATGTGTGTTTTCTAAATCTTTAAAAAATGTTTTAAAGTTTTTATTCTAAATTTCATCGTGAAAGGAGTAAAAATGGGGTAGAAGTAAAAAGAAATTAAAAAAGAGGTTAAAGTTACTGATTGTCCAGTTTAGAATAAAATAAAAGGATTTCCGAAATTCCACCTCCAAGTGGTGGAAACTGTACTACAATTTGTGAATACAACATTTAATAAGTACATTTATTATTTTTATTCTCATTGTTATACTGTCGTGGTTATACTAAACCTATAGTTTTATCAATCTACACAAGGAGAACGACAATTACATACACATTTCCAGGGGATACGTGAAGCATAAAAGGGTTATGGAGAACTTCTTTCAGAAGAATATTGTTTCCTTTTTACCTACAATATTGTTTTGCAGCGTTTGTTAGTTTAGCGTATTGAGTGAGGGAGGAAGGGAGCATTCTAGAATTTGTTCAAGATTTAAAAGAAAAAACATAGTCCGTACGAAGAACGGGCATCTTGCTAGTACACCTATACATGTAAGTTTTGTTTGCCACTAATGTATTTCAATATTCCAGTTTGTTGTTCTTTTATCAAGTGGTTACTGAAAAAGTGGCCACTGTACCAGCCTCTCCCCTATATTTGTGGCACAATAGTATAATACGGGCATCGCCGGGCTATTTTACGTGGTTGTGTCTATTTAATAAATAAAGTATTTTGAAATAATATCCACCTAATGCTACCATCTTTTACATTCAATGCACTCCATTGGATTAAATCCTGCAGAAGGTGAATGATGAAAGCCTTTTAATCTGTAGTATTTTATTCCAATTAAAAACTTATTCGTTTTAGATGTATAACTAAGGAGGAAATATAATTAGTAAATTTAAAACATTTTGTTAATAGTTTTTGTGGGTGAGCAATGGCATTGCTGGCGACACCCACGCACTACCCACATGCGCCACCACTGCCGCTGGTTTTTATTGCTGTGATAGTTGGAGTTTATCACTTTGCACTTGTGCAATTCTAACGTAAAATTATTGTTGCCTGTGATCTAATCGAATTTAAACACGGTCAAAATGTAAGTGTAATTTGCATGGTTTGTTTACGTCCAAACGTTAATGTATTCCTAACCTCCAAGCTTCAAGCTCCACTGTGGTTACACGTCAGTTGCATTCCGGCGTGGGTTTTAAGCAATTTTGTGAATTAAACGAACGTGGATAATTAACAAATTACTCTTTTTAGGAAAACTGCAATTTTGTGGGCTGTCGTTTTAATCTGTACCTGCAAAACACACGCCGAAGAGAACGATACCGAAGATTTATACAAGCTACTAGGCATCGCGAGGGACGCGAACATAAAAGAAATTAGAAAAGCCTTTAAGGTGCTGGCTGTGAAACTACACCCTGACAAGAACCAGGTATGATTCGTAATAAAGACTTGTAACAATTGGCAATAACAAAGAAAATCACTAAGCTTTACTTCTTTGTAGGATGATGATGACGCTGACTCCAAATTTGCCACAATTGCTAGAGCATACGAAGTTCTTAAGGATCCTGAAACGCGGAAGAGATATGATTTGTTCGGAGACATTGATAAGTCAAACAAGAAGGAGTACCATAGCTATACGTACTATCGAGACCAGTTTGGCATATATGACGATGATCCTATTATTGTTACGCTGAACAGGGCAGATTATGGTAGGTTGTTTATAGTTTGCAATTCATTTAGAGTAATTTACTATTGCAATGCTTTATATGGAGTGGGACTGCTCCACTTTGTGAGTGTAGAATGTAGAGGCGGCTATAATTAGTTTTGGAGCAGTTCCTGTATTCAGCTCGTGTTGCGGTATCTCGGCTGGTTTATAAATTTGGCCCTTTTTTTGTATATTCTTAATTATGAGCAAGTTTTTGTCTCAATTTTTCTAATGTAATTAACCTTTTCTAAAAAAACTTCTGCTTGCAGAAAAATATGATTTGTGCTCCAAAAACTTGTAATTTTTATTGTTGTGAAATAGTTTTGAGTTGCTTGAAATTTCTCATAAATCAGCTGCTACGCATTATTTTTAACCATCCCAGAAAATTCTTGGGTTGGAGGATGAAAGTTTTCAGGGTTCTATTGCTTTCAAGCAATAATTTATTGAAAATTATACATTTTTAATCTTAATCACATTGGGTTTAACTAGGGATGTTGATTCAAACAAATAACCATGTTAAATGGTTACTTTCTATTAAATTATTCTTATAATCGTTTTCATTTGATAATTTCTTCTTAGTTTGGTTGACCGAGTAACTAGACATGCTCTTGGCTAACCGAATTATTATAATTATGGATAATTTTATGTGTTTATTTCCAGTTCAACCACCCTTTCTGTTTGTATCGTAACAATCTCGGATTGCACGTTTAAATCTTTCAATTAAGTCACATATACAGGCAGACCTCGCCGTTCGCGGGGGTTAAGTTCCAGAAGTATGCCGCGATGCGCAAGTAAACACATAAATGATAAATACGGGGTTAGGTTCCATTAACTAGATTTATTTATACTATGCAACCTCAGAAAACAGAAACTTTTTTGCGTTTTTTGTCTGGCAAATCTGAAGCAGAAACTTTACTTTACCATTTGTTTATTCAAGTTATAATTTTACAATTTATTTCAGGTCCAATTTGGTAATAAGAGATTCAAAGGAATAGGTTCGATAAGTGTGTTTACAAGTTCGTGATAAATAATGTTATTTAGGTGTTCATGACATAAACCGCATACATCTGCTTTATTTATTTACGGCCGGTCTTATAAAGGTCACTAATCAGGACGTTAACTTTAAATCGCTTGTAAGATTCAGAAATGGTAATCACAAAAATTATCCATAAAAAACTAAAAATTAACAATAAATAAAAATGAATCGAGTTGAAAGTAACCCTGGCTAAAATGTATCTTATTAGAATTCAAAATCAGCAGTTGCAACAATAAATTATCCATCGTTCAGAATAATTTGTGATTCAAAGTTACCTGGTTATCGGAATTGGTTAAAATCGGCTAACTAAAGTCTACACATTACCCTTTTGCTGTGGCGTAACAATTTTCTCTCTTTATTTAACTACTAGTTATAGCCAGCGGCACATGCCGAATTTAAAATTTTATGCGTTAGTACAGTGCCATTAAAAAAGCCTAAAGACCACGTGATAACTGTAATATAGGCAACGCATTTAACGCATTGGAAAACTAAATGTGGCAGCCACAATGGTGTACACTTTTAGTATACAGGAAGCTTATTTTCATGTAAAATGATGAAAAGTCAATCTGATGCACATTGCACAACTGTAATTAACAAGTCTTGGGGAAAATTCGCCTCCTCATGTTATTAAAGACTTTCCGTAAGTCATCTTCCGTAATGTTTCGTATTTCCTGTTGAATTGCTTCTTGCAGTTCATCAAGATTATGGGTCAATCCATTTGAAGTGATCCAATGATGGTTGCTTGACCATTTTTATTTTTTTATATGTGATTCCCATATACATTGGCAGTTCAAAGCAGGTCTTATTTTATTTTTATCCTAACCGACTTATGTGCGGTGGCCAATTTCGTTGAGCAATGCAAGCCAATTTTCGACTGTAGAGACATTAGCGTTAACTTAAATATGTTTGGACTGGATTGTGCTAAAACATTGGAACAAAAACCATTTCCTTCTTTTTTTTATAAATTTTTGAAAATTGAAATTTTTAATTTTTTGATACTTTCAGGGTTAATATCTCTGGTGGGGCTTGGTATAAAAATCTAATTTTTGCACATAATATACACTTACAGTAGCTCTCTATCAACGAAATGGCCGAGTGATTAAACCCAAAGCTATGTAAAATCGGAAGTATCAGAGAGTGGTTGATGGTATCGAAAGCCTTGGAAAAGTCGAGCAATGCTAATGCCGTCGCTTTTCCTTCATCCGTTGTCGGTATAATATCATCAGACACATTAAGCAGCGCTGTCATGCAACTGTAGTGTGATCTAAATCCCGATTGTAGTGATGGAAAAAGCTGATTATCATCTAAGAAAGTTCTAATTTGATAATCCATAATCTTTTCCAAGACTTTCGACAACACGGCAAAATGCTAATCGGCCTCGAATCTTTAACCTCTTTGGGAGAAGTTACTTTGGCTAAAGGCAGTATTCTTGCAATCTTACACTGCTCGGGAAATATACATTCCGAAAAGCAAGTATTAATAATATGAGTAATATAGGGAACTATACAGGGACAGCAAAGATTGATCATTAACAAATTGATATTATCAGACCTAATAGCATTGGATTTAATTGTTCTCAAATATTTAATTACATCGGCTTCGGACACTAAAGTAAATATAAATTCGGAGGAGACATCAGATCTTACTTGAGCATAAAGCTGCAAGACTTCAGGATCTACGTCACCAAACTGCTGCGTAGAATCAATAAAAAAATTATTAATAATATTAACATCTTTAAGGTGTATCTAGTGGAATTTTGTTTTACTTTTTGTTAGCAACATCCGTACATTGCTTCAAATCCTTCCAGAAATCTTTAACATTACGTTGGGCAAGTGTATGGTTAAGATAAGCTTTCTTTTCATTCCTGATAGATAATGTCACCAAGTTACGCAAAGATTTGTAGTATTCCCAATGAACAGGGTTTTTTGTTTTCTTAAAGCGTTTTAAAGCTTGAAGTCTTTAAAGGAGCTACGATATTAAAAATTGAAAGGGTACTATTATTTAAAAAGTGTACTTTATCATTAACGTCATCAAAATAATAGTAGATTATCCAATGCTGGAGAGAAACGCGTTATTTTGCTGAGGTGCAATTTCTGACTCGAGGGCGAAGCAAAATAGCATTCTCTCCGAGTTGCATATACTATTTTTATCACGTTGCAGGAAGATTTAAAACGAAAAACCTGTATTTTTGAAACGTCATTTATTGACATTTTAGTTACAATTATTTAAAAATTAGTAGCCTATGGGAAATTTTAAAGTTGGTGGCACTAAGTCATTATGACAAGAGTTCACAATTATGTCAAACTCGAAGTTATCAGGTTAGGTTTTGTGTCAGTTTTGATACAAACTGACGCAAAACCTAACCTGCTAACCTCGAGTTTGACATAATTGTGAACTCTTGTCATAATGACTTACAGTGCCACCAACTTTAAAATTTCCCATAGGCTACTAGTTTTTAAATAATTGTAACTAAAATGTCAATAAATGACGTTTCAAAAATACAGGTTTTTCGTTTTAAATCTTCCTGCAACGTGATAAAAATAGTATATGCAACTCGGAGAGAATGCTATTTTGCTTCGCCCTCGAGTCAGAAATTGCACCTCAGCAAAATAACGACATAATTGTGAGATCTTGTTGCTCAGTCATAATGAAAACTCCCTAGGGGCATTTCTTCTCTCTAGGGAGTAATTCATGATTTCTCTTACGATTTTGGTATCGTAGAAACCGGGTATTGCTCCCAGATGTGAAAAATAACTATTTATACAGTGTGGTCCATTAAGTGTGCAACAAATGGGAAATTTTTTTATTAGTTGTACAATCGAAATTTAAATATAGCCAAATGTTAGTGCATGTGCGATAACCATATCAGATGCCCTTAGAATGGCTTCAAGTCAAACAATATACAGGGCAGGACAAAAAATATGAAATTCGTTCAAGAACAAAGTTACCTTATTTCAAAAAATATAGCAAAATTTTATTGAGAAAAGTTGTTTAGAATTAAACGTTATGTTCAAATACAAAGTCACGGCCTCCTATTCGAATTTTTATAATTTTTTGGAAAATTTTGTATTACCCCCGTATGATACATATTTTTATTATTTTGATTTTATATGTATTTAAAGTAGCCACAACCACATCCCTTTTAAATAAATTTTAGCAACTTGAAGCGTATTTATAAAATTTACTTGGATTTATATTTTTTTAAGTAAGCGTCCACTTCACGTTTGTTGCAACGATATTTAACAGAACTTTAGAATTTCGCAAATTTCTTTTTAACAAGTCAAATACTTTACTAATAATAATTTACATATGAAAAACTCTTAATAAAATCAAAATAATAAAAATATGTATCATACGGGAATACAAAATTTTACAAAAAAAGAATAAAAATTCGAATAGGAGGCCGTGACTTTGTATTTGAGCATAACTTTTGATTCTAAACAACTTTTCTCAATAAAATTTTGCAATATTTTTTGAAATAAGATAACTTTATTCTTGAACGAATTACATATTTTTTGTCCTGCCCTGTATATTGTTTGACTTGAAGCCATTCTAAGGGCATCTGATATGGTTATCGAACATGCACTAACTTTTGGCGGTATTTAAATTTCGGTTTTACAACTAATAAAAAAATGTCCCATTTGTTGCACACTTAATGGACCACACTGTATATCTAGGGAGCAAAGGTATTCATTTCCTCTCGCGTGTGAATTTAATGCCCGACGCATTAGCGGAGGGCATTAAACACACAGTGATATACCGGGTGCTGACTTGTGCGACGCACCATAGGAATTTGCATCCATTCATAATGTTGGTAACAATTTTTCATTTTCCGGAACCGAAGGAATGCAAAAAATCAAACTAGCATTTTTACAAAAATCAGTGATGCCATGGAATTATTGAAACAAGCCAATGTCAAGGCAAGTGCGTGCGGGGCGATCATCCAGGTACTGCCGTCAAAAGATTGAACGTAGTGTCGTTTTTCTCGTTTTGGTGTAAGTTCTGATCCTCATTATTGCACCTACAATTATTTAATAACGTGCCTGTAGTTTTAAACTTAATGTATCAGTCCATTAATGGTTGTACTGTTTGAAATTTGCCGATTCGGATATTTTACAATAAACAAGGAGCTTACTTAACGAATGTCCACCATAAAACCATTTTTGTTATGGACAAGGTCCAGGTACAGACATTAAGCAGAACATAATTAATAATGAATTATTATAAACGTCAAACATCACTGACAAACAAACAAACAACACATATTGTCGCCTCGCACGCACTTGCGTTGGCATTGGCTTGTTTCAATAATTCCATGGCATCCATCACTGATTTTTGTAAAAATGCTAGTTTGATTTTTTGCATTCCTTCGGTTCCGGAAAATGAAAAATTGTTACCAACATTATGAATGGATGCAGTACTTTTTTCTCTACAAAAAACGTATTTACACTTTAGTTCTAAAATAATTAGGCGAGCAAATAATTGAACATAAAGAATTTACTATGCAAATTCCTATGGTGCGTCGCGCAAGTCAGCACCCGGTATATATGATTTTTTCTTCGACCGCATGTTCTATTGGGCAAAGTTTCAAAAAGTTTGCTTTAGGAAATCATTATAGTGACTCTAGATTTCTGTAGTGATATTTTGTCTAATTTCCAAATCAGCATAACGTTGTAAAGCTTTGGTGTAATATCCATGGTTACATAAACACAAATGCGAGAGCAAAAAATATTGGCTTCCGCCGGGAGTCAATAAAAGTTGGCTCCCGTTGGTTGGAAATTGACAGTTTTGTTTCTTAAAACTAGGGCGCAAAAGCCGACTTTCTATAGAGTGAGTACTTGTGTCAATAATTGCTGAAAAAGTGTGTGGTTAAAGTTACTAAAATTTCTAAAAGTATGAATTAATGGTAAATTATTAATAATCTCAGTTTGTAAGCAGCAGAAGACGAGTTCATGGTTCGAATACGGATATAAATTTTTGTACCAGAAGAACTAACTATGTCAGAATTAGTGATGAGTATGTGATCAAGTGAGGCTGCAGTAGAGAATGTAATTCTGGTGGGATTACAAATTAATGGCTTAATACCAAATGACTCAAGCATGAATAATTATTGAGAGGACTCAGTTGCATTAGGCTGCAGGAGATCAATATTAAAATCTCCAACACAAATTATATCATTATGAGTAGCACGATACCTGTTTCTGTGAGGTAGATATACGACACCTACTGCAAGCCTCGTCTTTTCTAGATTTACACCAATCCAAAGTTGTTTGAATAAATCATACGTCTGGATCTGTATGTTTCTGAAATTCAATGAAGTTTTTATATATAATAGTCTAGGCGCTAGCCCATGTCATGTGTGCAGTTTTATGTGCCCTAAGTTTTTTTGCTGGGCTTTGTTAAACACCTATTGGCATATTAAAAAAAATTGGTCACATGGTCCAAATCATGGTCGTTTGGTCGCCATATTTAAAAATGGCCGCTATATTGCTTGATCTTTTGTTTAAGTATATCTCCGTACCTAGTAGTCCGATTTAAATTTTTTAAAGCTCATCTTACTCCTTTTTTGAAGATAAGCAAATTTTGTAATTACAATGTTTTAGTTAAATCCAATAGGTATTGAAATACACTAAGGTTTTTGAATTTTCAGCTCGCGAAGGAATTTAGACAATACTCATGACGTTTTTAGTGTAATTACATAATAATCCAGTACTCCTTCCTTTTTTGGGACAGGTAGTGAATTAAACTTCAAGTGAAAGAAGATGAGTGACTCAGTGAAGTTGCTTAATCCTAGGAAGAGACGTAGGGACGATGGCAAAGACATTAACTTGTGCATTGTCTGTCAAAAAGTGAAACGCTCTTTACAATTGTGTTCAAGTGAAAACGGTATAAAAAACATAAAAATGGCTTCTGAACACATTGGGGGCGATGTGTTGAAAAGCTTTGATGATGAAGAAAGCTTAAAATATCACATAGCTTGCTACAGACCTTACATACTTAAATGAAAACGAGCTGAAAAAAAAACAAGAAAAAGACGCTGAAGAATCAAATCCGGAAGAGGAGGCTAATACCGGCACCCAACAACAGTGGCAGAAGAGTAGAACTCGACTAGTGGACTACAATAATTTAAAACATGTGTAGTGTCTAACCAATTGAAAGTAAAAGGAGACTCCAAACAGTACCGAACTTGTGAAAAGTTCAGAGCAGAGCAACTACTTAGAGCCTCTCAATTTTACCTTGATGCAGTTTTTCAGTGAGTAGGTACATTGGAAGATGTAAACAGTGTTTTTGCTGCAGATGTCCACTGTCACAAAAACTGTATAAATAAAACTATTTCCTATATTGCGAGACCTGACTCGAGCACAGAGAGAAGGGAATTGGGATCTAAATGTTAGTGCCCTAATGCGGGCAATACCACTCTTCTTTGCATTTGATAAGACCAACTATTCTCGGTGGGCAAGTATGTTCTTAGAAGACTGTTTACATCTTCAACTCGATTTTCCTGAAATTTATGCCGAGTTCAAAGCCGGACATTTTGTTGTAAAAACACGCAGCGGAAGTTCAGTTGCGTGGCTATGAATTAACCACTAGAACAAAATTACAACATACCAGCAAAAGGCCAAGGAGGAATAATCGGAGTAACAAGAAGAAAGAAAGCTGTGGTGCTTCATGATCTTATCAAACATGAGAAAGTTCAAATAGCACAAGTTTTGCGTGATCTATGTAGCCTTGTCTATGAAGATGAATACACCTTGCATCACAGTTTTCGAAAAACACTACTGTTGCTGATGAGCAATGCGTTAGAAGTATTCTGACCTTTATGAAGAAACAAGAAAATCCGTTCATACTTTCGGGCTCCAACTGGGGAACAGCTACAAAATATTATCACTAAACGAAAGATAGATTGTGGAACAAGCACTGATTTTTTAAACTGCCTACAAATTGGAGAAAAAGCCCATACTCAGTTTAGGATTGAAAGGTTTGAAGAAAAGTCTCTCAGTCTTATGCAGCCTATCAAGAGATTAAAAAAAATAAACAACAATCAATTCTCTTGAAGTGAACGTGGAGAAAGAAACTGCCCATGCTCTGCGGTTAATTGACATTACACGATGCCAAGGATATAGTATAAATGATCTTTTGTCTTATGAATTAACTTCTACATCTCTATTTCTGACGAGAAATGGATATTTGATCAAACCGGATAAATCGCAACTGGTGCATGAACTAGAATTAAAGTTACAAACACCGCCAATTTCTGAAACTCCTCAGGCTCCTGGCAAAGCAACAGTTATAGACTTTATGGCATTTGCAAGGAATGTGCCAACTAAATCTTTAAATCTAACGACATATGAAGAGTTTGCAGAAAGCGTTTGGAAAGCTATCAGTCAAGCTTCTTACAAAAGCGAGCGGGTTGACATTGTTTTCGACGTTTATAAGGAAAAAAGTGTAAAAGGGTTTGAGAGATCCAAACGATCAAAGAAACAACCTATAGAATATGGAGCACGAAATGACAGCACACCGCTTCCTGTGGATACTGACGCTTACTGGGCCTTGTCCAAAATCAAAGAATTGTTACAATCATACTTTGTTGATTGGATATTCCGGAAAAAACTTTCTTAACACATCTTTTTTCATTTATCTTGGTGAAGTAGTAATAGAAGGTCAGCCAAGATGCTTTACTATAAAGAATGGGATAATTGAAGAAGACCTTACTTTGAAATCTGATCATGAAGAAGCAGATGACAGGATTCTAACCCATATTTCTCACATGACCCTTACTTCAAAGGTAAGCAACGTGATTATTTGTTCTACTGATACCGATGTTTTTGTTAGTGCACTCTATCACTACCAACAGAAGTGGAAAAGTTTAGGACTTAAACTGCTTTGGTTTGCCTTTGGTACATTTCACTTCACTACTTTGCTATTGAAGGCAGAGTACCGTTTACTGTTTTAACAGCTTTACCAACTATTCATTCTCTAACCGTCTGCGACACTACAAGTAAAGTCGGTACGAAGTTGGCAGCTTTGAAAGCAGCAGAATCATGCGCAGCAGACCTGTCGTTAGATTTTGGCAAAGAGCCACTGAATGAGAACATGGAAAAAAAGCAGAAGCATTTTTGGTTCGTGCACTAGCCTCAAGCTTATGTACAATGGATAAATTACGTTACCATAAGTTCCATCACAAAAAATTACGAAACTTTCAAGATTTGGCCCCTACCTCAAGATCTATCCGTCTTCACATAAAAAGAAGCTACTTGCAATGTCACAAATGGATTCATGATTCAGGAGCGTCTGAGAAACTCAATCTGTTGGACTATGGTTACATAGAGATAGACGGTATTTTAACTCCACACGTGACAGATGATCCACGAAGCCTGAAGATTTTCCTAATCTTTGTAATTGCCAGAAATGCTTTGACGTATACGTATAAGAGTACTTGGTACATACATATTTTTTGCACTTGAAAAAAACAGTTTTAGTTCTTTCATTTCACTTTCTTACTTTTCAAAACCACGCTTTATTTCAGAAACTACGAAGCTTACCAAAAAATTTATAATTACAAGATTTTCTTACCTTCAAAAAAGGAGTAATATGAGTTTTAAAAAATTAAAATCGGACCACTGAGTACCGAGATATACTTAAACAAAAAATCAAGCAATATGGCGGACATTTTTAAATATGGCGACCAAACGACCATGATTTGGACCATGATATAAATACAAGGGTATGCTCAAGCGCAGCTTTTCTCAATGACCAATGTGAAAGCGTGAACCAGACTACGTCATCAATAGGCAGCAATTTGAAAGTTACGTTTTAAAAGTCTCTCGGAAAAATCGTATTTTGCATTTGTAAGGGTCAAGTAGATGGTGAAATGGAGGGAAATCGTACGCAATTGTAATAAATGCTATTTTTCGTGTGAATAATACGCGGTTTTATTGATTCTCGTACATTATAACTCTTTTCCGCACCACCACTGAGGTAGAGTCTCAAGCGCATTTTTTTTTACGTGGTATCCCCAGTAGGTATAATCCACGCGCCTGAGGAAGTGTTTTTCGCTCTGAGCATATCCTCGCTGAATAAAATTGTCAATTAGTCTTACATATAAAAACCCACATAGGTGAAAAACCTTATAGTTTTTCTATTTGTGATTATAAAACTGCACGAAAAAGCTATTTAAGTGTACATATAGAAACTCACACAGAGGAAAGACCGTATAGTTGTTCTATTTGTGATTGTAAAACTGCACGAAAACGCGATTTAGTTGGACATGCAAGAATCCACACAGGAGAGAAACCGTATAGCTGTTCTGTTTGCGATTTCAAAACGGCACAGAAACAAGAATTTCATTTACTTACATGTAGATGCATTTATGTTTTCTTTGCATACTGCAAGCCATTGTTCAGAAATTACTTCATTCTTTGAAAACCTGAAGTAACTCACTTTTCTATCATTCCTGGTGTTATTCCTGCAGCCCTTTACACTGCACACTACCATTCTTACACGCTCTCGTAGTTTTTTTTGTCGTGTTTGATGGTGTTTAATAATCTGAGGAAACTATTCACTACTATGTATGTACAGGTTATGAGGTTAGGGTTATCGACGTGCAATGCGTGCAACCATCGTCCAACATGCCGAAGCCCTCCTGATATACCCGAAACCATGATAATCACGCCCGAGACCTTACGAATGTGATGTCATGTGGTTCACATGCGCAGTGGGTTACCGCCTGTTGAGCATACCCTTGTATTTATATCATGATCTGGACCATGTGACCAATTTTTCTTAATACCTCTATAGGTGTTTAACAAAGCCCCGCAATAAAACTTAGGGGACATAAAACTGCACACGTGACACTATAAAGCAACATCTCCTCCAAATGTTAATCTGTCTTTCCGCAACAAATTATAATTATCAATATTAACAAATTGGCTAAGTATATTTTTATTTAAAAATGTTTCAGTTATCACAATAATATCGTAATTATTAGTTTCTACATGAGCTTTTAAGATATGAAGATTCTTAGTGAGTGACTGAGCATTTATATGAGTAATACTAAACATATACGAGCCCAAATTTGCGCAATACTTGTTTCTAGTTTAATGCAACTAAATAATTTTTAAAGATCTATATTTATAACAAATATTTTACATATTGCTTAATTTTTAATGGAATTAACAACTCTGCAAAAAATATTATTAATTTAAAAATGCAATGTTCATTGACCACTAAATATTCGGACATTTAATATCCCTGCAAAACTAGTATGGTGTAACATCACCTTTAGCCTTAATAACTGCTTTAATCCTATTAGGCTTGCTTATAATTAATGATTCACAGTCTGTTGGAGTCAACGAGTTCCAAATTTCTAGAAGAGTGGCCCTCAAATCAGGTAAAGTCCGCTGGGGACGGTTTCTTAAACACCTTTTCATCTTATGCCATAACGTTTCAATTATGTTGAGATCGGGGCTAGTAGAAGGCCAATCTAAAACCCATATATTGTGGTTCTCAAATCACAGTTTTCTGGTTTGTGCCGTGTGGCAAGATGCACCATCCTGTTGGAATATGAAATCCTGATCAGGGTGCAACATTTCAACACTTGGTAATAAGCTTCTCTCAAAAATCTCCTGGTATTTTACCGAATTGACGATACCAGTTATGAACTCCGTACTTCCCACTCCTTTACCCGACATGCAACCCCAAATCATGATTCCTTGTGGAAATTTTACAGTCCTTTTTAGACAGTCTTTATGGAATGCTTCTTTTTTTGTACGAATTACTCTCTCCAACACAAATGTCAAATTTAGATTCGTCGCTAAGCTAAAAATGACTTTGCTCCAATCCACGACTGTCCAACGTTCCTTCTGTTTCGCCCAAGCTAAGCGCTTCTTTTTTTGGACTTCTGTTAGTAGAGGCTTTTCTTTAGCCTAGAGTTTTTATTTATTTTAAATTAATTGTCACATTCTTAAAATGATACCTACAGTATAAAATTTCAAACCAGACTTATGAATCCATTTTCTGCCACATTCTCTGCCAACATTTACATTCGTTTCTTGATTCCAGCGAGCTGTAATTTCACGTAAACTGCTTCGTCGTCCACTTTTACAAATTTTAATAAGTTGTTTCTGCATCCAAGGTGTTACTAACCTCGGACGGCCAGAAGATTTGCCTTCAATGTCAATATTTCCTGTATTTCCATATCTTCTTATTATGTCTGCAATCGTGGACTTCGCGATTTCAAAATCTGCGGCAACTTTTCTGATCGATTTTCCTTTCGCGTATTCACGAATAATTATTTCACATAACTTTAGAGGTGTTGCTATTCCCCGTGCAATTATTTTACCTTAATGTTACACAAATTCAGTCATGAACTGTGCACTTGACACTTACAGTGACATATAGGCCATTCAGTAAACACAAAAACATTTAAATTTTCTTGGAGTTGGCATATACATAACATTTGTGTGCTAGGGATTCTGTATTTTATTTTGCAAAGGTTTCCACACCTGCATAAAGGCGACTTAGAATTTAAAAATAACAATTAATAAATCTCATTATTTCAGTGTCAAATTACATATTATTCTGGAAATTCTTGCCTGAACTTTTATAAAATGTAATAAAAATACCTATTAATAAATTCTACATCATTAGTATCCAACACAGTATTTGTTTAACATCCTTAAAAGTAGTTATGACAGATGCTAATTAAATGTCACACTCTTAACCTATTTGTTTTAGTAACTTTTTGTAAGGACATTCCTAGACAAAAGATGAATTTTCGAAGTACACTCTTGAAATTTTAGAAATCAAAGGCCACTTTGTGTTTTTATGTTTAGTGAACAGACTATAATATTGAAAACAAGTGACAGGCATTTGTTTGAATCACAGCAAACTGCTTTGCGTCCGAACATTTAGTTGTCGGTTTTGCATTCTATACTATTTATTTTTTTAGAGATTTTCACGTACATAAATAATTATAATAAATGTGTAAAATCTACATTATACAAATGTACCTTTAAAAAAATATTTGACCAAGATTAAATAAAAACAAGTATCGTGAAATGATTGAAGCATTTATTTTAAATAAGCAAGTGTCCGAACATATAGTAGTTAGGGCTCGTACATGCAAAACCACAACAACTTAGAAAGTAAATAAACAACCTAAAATTAAAATAAATTTAGCAATAAAGCGCAAAGAAATGCAACTTAATTTAGAGAGTATGTATCAGCTAAGCCACACTATAAGCCGTTCACGATCTTTTTGGGTCAGGTGAGGCTATGACCACAGTATATTTACACATTCAGTAGGGACACAACGGTGTCGGCGCCTTTGATGTTTTCTTACCAAGTTTCTAACAGAATGGCGGTGCTGGCGGGCCTTCGTGAATAATGCCATAGATGGCGCAATGTTCTCTACCGCGTTATATTCGAATACTGAACTTCTAAACATATCGCATAACATCTATATTTTGAGATATGAATGTACCGTTTTTTCACGAAACGAGTAGTGAATACTACTATTTACTATACGAATATAAAAAATGTACGTTTACATTGCATAAAACAAAAATTACAAATTTAATTTAGAATCTGACACTTCTTGGCACACTAATTGCTTTGTAAAATCTATATAAAATTACAGAAAAACTGAACATATCACCTTTTTGAGTGAAACGAAATGGACTTAATTGCTTAAACTTTATTAGCTAATAAAACATGATTGCGAAATGTTTTGCCAGAAGCTCTTAAATTATACTGCTCTTTGTATATTCATCTTTTCAAAATTACTTCAGTTTCAGAAGAAATTGTTCTATCTTGTGGTTTTAATGGTAAATCTGTAAATGCAGTATTAAGAATGTACCAAAGAAGGTGCAGGCACTGCAGGTTGCTTTTAATAGTCTTCGCCTAGAAGAAGTTACTCCGAAACAAAAGTCTTCAAAATGCAACCTATAAGCGACACCTCTTTAACATTTTCATTATTTATGTGTTTTATTTATGTAACTAACCGTCAAAATTTCAAAATTATGTCAA
Organism: Agriotes lineatus; assembly: GCA_940337035.1. Lineage (NCBI taxonomy): Eukaryota > Metazoa > Arthropoda > Insecta > Coleoptera > Elateridae > Agriotes > Agriotes lineatus. The sequence goes on from CALNHX010005095.1 coordinate 33,379, forward strand.
AATCAGAGACATGGATATATTAGTACAGGATACGTTCACTACATGTAAACGTACGTCGGATCTTAAAATAACATATCACGGAGCACGGTACCTTCCCCCATTTCATTCTAACCTGTATGACTTTATTGCTCTCTCTCTTTAGTCGTATTTCATACAATGTTTCGTACGCTTAATTTTGAAGTTTTGAAATGAAAACGTCAGAAGTGTCATTCAATTTCACAGTTTATTCTTCGAAAATTGAACTTTAGCAATGAGAACGTGCATAATTTGTTCTATTTCTTGTAATTCTTCAAGCGAAGACCTATCTTTTCACCGGTGTGTTAAGTAGATGGTTTGTTTAATTAAAACCTTCTCTAAAAAATTATTTCAGTTTTTTTATTGATATTCATATCCCTCATAGCATTAGGAAAGGAATGAATATCAAAAAAGTTCCCTATCCAAGCTTCAAAAAGGATTGATTTCCTACAGTTTTTCAAGGCACCTAACTTCTGAATGAATTATGAACCGCCTTTATAAGCACATTGTTCAGAAAATACATGTAGCTAGGGTTGTGGTATCCCATGTGCAACACGCATTTTTGTTAGTTGAGCTCTAACAGCCACTTCGAACACCATTTTTGGAATCGCAAAAGGTCATTTTCTACCATTCTTCAAAATGGTGCATCTTGTAAAGGACAAACTCAGTTTCAGAGCAAAGTAGTGTTCACAAACTTCTTTTATCAAGATCATTAATTTCCTTTCAGCCAGCCTCTGACAAGTTAAAACGATTAGAATGGTGACCTAAAAAAGTTATCATGAAAAATGATGCTACTTGAACATTTAATTTGTTAGCGGACCTACCAGTTAAACTGTTGTTTACATGGTTTTGATTGCTATTATTATCAACCGTAAAACTCAAAGGCGTTAGCGAATGCATATTTTGCACACCCTCTCATCGAGTGAGGTTATCAAATGTTGACTGTTGAGGTTATGTTTTTCTAATTTGTGTTTATTTATACGATTACTTCTTTTCTACATTTTGTAGCATCTTGAGACCAAAAATACTATTTCTGGCACCATGTAACACTAGTTAAATGTATTTTATCAGAATTTCTCTCAATGACGAGTCCAAGTACCTCTCTAAAGGATAGCGCTATAGGTAATTCACGCATTGAGAGTGACAGAAATAGGTGGTACGTCTTGTTCAACTATAGCAACGGCACGCCGTATCTTGTACTTATATATCTATGATCAGAGAGTACTGAGGGCGCCATCCTGCGGGTATCCGTCGAAGGACCGCCAGTTTCAACGCATGCGTACTAAAAATCTGCGGAAAGTGGAGATATGCTCGTGTCCCTACTGAATGTGTAAATATACTGTGCTATGACCATCTAGTAATTTTGTTGGCAGTACCTCTGTGGCAACTAAACTCCCTAATGGAAATTGACACTTTTTGTGTTAGGTTAGGTTGTTTTCAGTTTAAGGTTATATTTTCTGAATGGGTACATTGTTGCCGGATCTCTGTTTAAATTAAGGATGAAAAATTTAAATGATTTGAGAATGGACGACAGAAACGAAAATGAGAAATAATGCATAACAAAAGCATTAAATATTAATGTTTATTGCAGTTTGTATAAGAATTGTGTACATGATATGAATATGCCACTTTATTTTATATGCTTGCTTGCTTGCTTGCTTGCTTGCTTGCTTGCTGTTGTCAAAGAATAAAGACATCACAAACTGATATCAAATCAATTTAGTAGAGGAATTGAGCAATATTGGTCTTATAGAAATTAACACGTGAAAAATGTAAATATCTTGTCAAATGGATGGCTTGCTGATTTTACTTCATGTTGATTTTCACATCTGCCACATAACATTTCAACACCAAAATAGTAATAAATAGGTAGATAGTAAATTATTATACATTATTACAAGGGATGTCGGCGGGTACCCGTGTCGACCCGGGCAATAGTCAACCCGGGTATATTTTCAGGACCCGGGTACCCGACTAGTAAATGATGTAATTTCCAGTAAGTCACTCTTTTCCGGAGAATATGATAAAAACTTAAAAACAATAGGAATAAGCTCTAGAAAAACATAACCATGCAGTAATAAAAAGAATGGGATGGGGTGATCCCATACCACATAATGTTTCTTGTTTCATATAATAAATCTCCTTCATGGAAATATTCAACCCGTCAATAATACCATTAAATTGCGTCAGTATGCGATAAAGTAACATAAACATCCTCTGTGTGATTTTGATGGGAGAGTAGGTACTATTTCGATTTAGTTCAGTTTAAAACTCGCGGCGTAAAAAATGTTCCGATGTACGCTAACATTTTTGTTATATCTTTGGGGTACCCGGGTACTGTTTTCGGGTACCCGGGTTTGATTTTAGACCGGGTACGACATCCCTAATTATTACGCTGGATTATTGTATTTATGTACAGTGAAATCTCCCATAAGTGGACACGCACGGTGCCAACGTTTTTGTCCGGTTATTAGAGGCATCCGCTTAAGAGAAAAATCCATTTTTATGTTTAAAAAAGTTGTATTCTGCAAAGGTATACGCGCTAACAATACAGACAAGAATATAAAATAATTGAAACAAAGTTATGTAATAGTTGTTACAAAATCTAAAATACTCATTTGACATAAGGGTTTTTTCTGACTGGTTATTGTACTTTCCGCATGTATTTATAAATATTTTGACAGTTTGAATACTTTAAAGTCATTACTTTCTTTAGCAAAGCATTTAAAAATGTTCACTGTTAATGTTTCCGTGTGGGTCTTGATTAGTGATGGGCTTATTCGAATGAAAAATAACCGGTTATCCGGTCAGTTAGAGAAAAAATAATAATATATATATTAAAACGCCTTTTTATTTCTTAAAATTCACATGTTTTCATCTATTTCTGAATCATCACTTTACGGTACATGATCTTCAATGTGTGACATTTTATCTACAAGCTTTTCCAAATTGGCTTCTGCCAGAGGTCGTTTAAATGCCCATCTTGAAGTAAAACCACGTGATTCCATTATTATTTCTAACTAGCTGTAGCCCACGGCACATGCCGCATTTAAAGTTTCGCATGTTAGTACAGTGCCATCAAAACAGCCCAAAGACCACGTGATCACTGTAATATAGGCAACCCATTTAACACATTGGCAACAGTGTTTTGGAAAACTAAATGTGTAAAAGTTAACATTTTTACTGTGGTTTGCTATTATGTAGATGTATATTATGTGCAAAAATTACATTTTTATATCAAGCCCCACCAGAGATATTAACCCTGAAACAATAAAAAAAAAAAAAAATTTAATTTTCAAAAAATTAAAAAAAAAAAGAAGAAAACATTTATTAATGTTATTACTCTAGCTATGGTGAGTGCTGTCTCATGCCTTATTGTAATAAAAACATCAACTTTGATATTTCACTCCTTCATTGAAATTTTAAGCTCTAAAAAGTGGAATTTGTTTAATGTTGATACCAAGTTTTAGGGCCATTTTCACTCATTAGGCTTAGAGCCGGTTGCAGAAAGCAATGTTAAGTTTGGTGTTAGCTAACGTCGCGTCAAAGTGAACAAAATCGCATCAAATTTTGTTTACTAATGTATTAGTTACCATAAGCACTTGAGATTTGATTCGTTTTTGTTCACCTTGACGTTGCGTTAGCTAACACCAGACTTAACATTGCTTTCAACCGGCCCTTAAAGTCTTAATGTAACTGACCAAAATTAAAAAGGAGGATTTGCTGAAGAAAATGGTTTTTGTTACAATGTTTTAGCACAATCCAGTCCAATGATATTTAAGTTAACGCTAATGTCTCCAAAGTCAAAAATTGGCACGCATTGTTCAACGAAAATGGCCGCCGCACATAAACGGGTTAGGATCTTTCTTTTCTTTCTTTCTTTCTCCCCTTCCTTGTACCCTTGCGGGTGTCGGATTTGGGTTACTTATCCAGTTGTCCATTTTTTCCACTCTTTTCTGTTTTCAGCTAGTTCCTTCATCTCCTTCACTGTTTTCCCTCTATCTTTTCCTATTTCTGCTATTTGTTGTATCCATTTCTTCCTAGGTCGTCCTCTTCTCCTTTTCTTATAGTGTTTTGTTTCTCATACTTTTCTAGTCAATCTGTCTGGGCTCATTCTTGTCATGTGACCGAACCAGCTAAGTTGTTTTCTTTTACCTTTCTCGTTATTGACTCCAGTTCTACCATTTCCCTTATTGTTCTATTAGTTAGTCTATCCTACTTTGTTTTCCCAGCTATTCTTCGTAAGTGCTTCATTTCCATAGCTTCTATCTTCCCTGCGTGTTTCTTCTGTATCGTCCAGTTTTCACATGCGTATAATAGTGTTGGGATAGTTATTACATTATGGATTCTTAATTTTGTTTCTTGTTTCAGTTCCTTCTTCGATAACAGTAGTTTTAATGCATAATAGATAGTTGACTTCCTCTCTCTGTTTGTTAATTCTGCGTCTATGTTGCCATCATTTATTAGACTCCCTAAATATTCATAGGTTGTCACTTCCTCCAATGTTGTGCCCTTGCACTTTACTGTTGTTTTGTCTTCATGCTTCTTATTTATCACCATTATCTTAATTTTTTCTGTATTTATTTCCATTTTCATTCGTTCTATTTCTTCTGTCCATATGTTCACTAGTTTCTGCATCTTCTTTCTTGTGTCTGCTATTAACACGTCTGCGTACATTAGTGTATCTACTTTTACCGGCTCCAGATTTCGATACCCTATTAGTGTTTGTAGTTGTTTTGTTCTTTCCCTTGTGTTTTTAATTAATTTACTTATGGGTGCGTGGGCGCGCGAATGGTTTGAACCCAGAACAAAAACACTTGTAAACCGGTAGAAAAACGTTTATTGTAAAAGAAGATGCTACGAATTCGTACTCACCGAGGATGGGCTGTAACTGTCCTCAGCTTATGCCAATCCCGTTACTTATATTCGAAAGGGGTGAATATCCCTTTGGAGAATTCGCAGTCCCGTTATGTCAGGGCTTGTGAAGCCAGCAACATTCCCGTTAGATGGAGAGTTCAACGGTGAATTTTACAGTTAGGAATGTTACCTGTTCCAGCCCTTTGTCGGGGGTAGTGAACTACTGCGAATTACACCAAAGGAATTTTGTGTATCTATTATCGCCACAGATACCCCCTTGCTAGTGATCGACTATCACATATACATAGTTATATGTCAGGTTGAGATCACGATACAGAAAGATTATATACAAGGAAATGGAAAAAACATATTTACAAATAAGACATATCTACAAACACAAAATATTCACACAAAAGAAACAAATATATACAAAAATGAGTTACATGCTAAAATGATAAATGCAGAATACGTTAGTGTCAAGAATTGTTTATATGCGCGCACTGAGCATTGCTATCGCGAACGAACACATCAGTTATCGAACAACACACACTTACACTAAACCGACCTGGAGTCGTTCAGGAAATCGAACCTTGCGACCAGAACGCGTGGCTGGCGTCTCCGTAGGCCGCTGTTCCTCTGGTTGTGGCTGTATTGACGTGTTGCGTTCTTCTTTGGGCTCGTCGTCGTGTTGCATAATGTACGCTGGCTTCAGCCGATCAATAGAAACAGTGACGTTCTTACCTTTGAGGGCAACGGTAAACGTTTTGTTGTTTCTATTGATCACTGGGTATGGGCCTTCGTATGGTAGTTGGAGGGCTGCTTTGGGAGCGTCGTGGCGGATGAAAACAAACTTCGTGGATGCTAGGTCCTTGAATACAAAATTCTTTTTGTTTTCATGCCGCGTTCCGGTGATCGGGCGAAGCTTTTCGAAATGTTGTCGCAACTCTTTAGCAAAATCCGACGTTTCGCTACTTCCGAATGCTCTTTGTGTACGCGGGACCAGAAAGTCTGCAGGAAGTCGCAGGGGCTCGCCGTAAACAAGTTCTGCTGTGGTTGCTTCTAGATCCTCGCGCCAAGCTGAACGAATTCCCAGTAGTATGGCAGGTAATATCCCGGTCCAATTGTCTGTGGAATGGCACCGAATAGCTGCCTTCAATTGTCTGTGGAATCGCTCTATTAAACCGTTAGCTTCTGGATGGTAGGCGGTTGTTCGGAGGTGACGGGATCCTAACAGAGTATTGAGTTCTCTGAAAAGCTGTGACTCGAATTGACGTCCCTGGTCCGTTGTAATGCGCAGCGGCGTGCCGAATCTTGCGATCCAGCCGGCGAAGAAAGTTCGTGCAACTGTTGTAGCTTCAATGTTTTCCATTGGAAAAACTTCAGGCCAGCGGGAAAACCGATCGATACAGGTCAGGCAGTATCTGAAGCCTTTTGATACTGGTAGGGGTCCCACGATGTCCATATGTAGGTACTCGAACCTGGAGGATTTATTTATTTTTTATTTATTTACAGTAATTTGGTAGGCAGCTAAACGCTGTTAACACCAAATGTTTGCGTACTTTCAAACATTTTTAAATACTAAACTACTATGGTATAGAATAGATTAGCTTTGTACATATCTCTTAAAAGGAAAATTGTATATTTATATTTAATTTTTATATCACATTAACATTTAAGTAAACATCCAATCTGTTTTTAAATTGGTTGACACTCGCGGCACTGACTACTTCTTCGGGTAGGCTGTTCCAAATATCCACAACACGATTGCACAGGAAGTTTTTTCTGGGGTTCGTAACAAAACGATCTTTGCACAACTTATGCATATGACCTCGTAATTGACTGTTTTGACTACGCACATAAACTGACTGAAGTTGGTTTTTACATGTATAGTGATCACTTCCAAGTATTTTAAAGGTTTCTATTAAATCTCCACGCATCCTTCGAGCACTAAGTGTTGGTAGTTTAAGATGCTTAAGTCTTTGCTCGTATGATAAATATTTAAGAGCACTTGGTAGTTTTGTCGCACGTCTTTGCGTGGATGGTGGTACAAAAGTTCCAATTGGAGCTGACACGTGCCTGGATATCTTTGAGCGCTGGCATTGCAAGCAGCTGCGGGCCCATTTTCTGCAGTCCGATTTCACTGACGGGCAAACATAACGTTGAGTTATTAATTTGACCGTCGCGTTGATTCCGGGATGCGACAGCTGATGGAGCTAATCGAATACAGCTTTCCGAAATTGTTGCGTGATGAATGGACGTGCAGTGCTGGTGGATAAATCACAATAGATGGCGATGTCCGTCTCTGGTAAAACAACTTGTCGTAACTGCAATGGTGAGCTTTCTTGAAGAAACGTTTGCAATTCCTCATCGGTTGATTGCGATTTAGCCAGGGCCTGGAAATCGATACTTTGGGCGAGTTCTTCTATCCTGGATAATGAGTCTGCCACGATATTGTCTTGTCCCGAGATGTGACGAATGTCCGTCGTGTACTGGCCGATAAAATCAAGATATCTGAATTGCCGTGGGGAACATTTGTCTGATTTCTGACGAAAAGCAAAGGTTAGCGGTTTATGGTCGGTGAAAACAGTAAACTCTCTGCCTTCAATCATGTGTTTAAAATGTTTTACGGCTTTATAGACTGCTAGAAGTTCTCTGTCGTAGGCTCCGTACTTCCTTTCGGCGGTGCTCAACTTTGCAGAGAAAAATCCTAGGGGTTGCCATTGCTTGTTTACGCGCTGTTGTACGACTGACCCAATTGCGAAATCGGACGCATCTGTAAAGATGGACAGAGGTGCATCCGGGACTGGATGGGCTAGTAACGTTGCGGACGCGAGACTTTCTTTGGAAGCCTCGAATGCTGCGATGGTTGCGTCAGTCCAAATAATTGGTGTTTTGCCCTTGATATTGCCCTGCAGCAGGTCGTTAAGGGGTGCTTGAATTGTTGCAGCCTTAGGGATGAAGCGTCTATAAAAATTTAGGGTGCCTAAGAACCGGCGAAGTTCTTTCGCTGTATTTGGGCGGGTGTAGTTCCTCATAGCTTCAATTTTCCCTGGGAGAGGTTGAATTCCTTGTTCAGATACCAAAAAACCTAGGAATTGAACTGTCGGTTCTTTGAAAACGCACTTGGAGGGGTTGATAAGTACACCGTATGATTTTAGGCGGTTGAAAAGCTGGTCTAAGTGCTGCAGGTGTTCTTTCTCGGTTTCTGATGCTACTAGAATGTCATCGATGTAGACATACAGGAAATCCAATCCTCGCAATACTTCATCCATAAAACGCTGGCAAGATTGAGCTGCGTTGCGAAGACCGAATGACATAAGCGGGAACTCGAACAAACCGAATGGGGTGGTTATAGCGGTTTTGCAGATGTCTTCCTCTGCAACGGGGATTTGGTGATAAGCCCGCACCAGGTCCACGGTAGAAAATATTTTCTTCCCTTGGAGGGTTTGGGCGAAGTCTTCTATGTGTGGCACTGGGTACCTGTCGAGGATGGTTCTCGCGTTGAAAGCCCTGTAGTCGCCGCAAGGTCTCCACTCGTCGCCTTTTTTAGGAACCATGTGTAAAGGCGATGACCAGCTACTTTCGGAAGGACGCACCGCTCCCATTTGCAACATGATGTTGAATTCTCGCTTTGCCTGGTTGAGTCGGTCCGGTGCTAAACGCCTGGGTTTGCTGAATACAGGGGGTCCTGGCGTCGTGCGAATGTGATGCCTGGTTTGGTGGTTTGGTTCCAGTGGCGTCCCAGAGGGTTTTGTTATCTCCGGGTACTGTAGGAGGAGCTGGTGGAACGGCGATGATGATCCGGAAACAGCTCGAATCTGCAGCAAGCAGGAATCGCACTCCGCTACTTGGCCCTGAGTGGTGAGGTCGGTGATCCCGTCGATGAGGCGGTGGTTGCGGATGTCGACGAGGAGTCCATAGTAATCCAAGAAATCGACTCCAATAATGGGTTTGGACACATCAGCGATAACGAAACGCCATGTAAAATCGCGTCGGAGACCGAAATTTAGACGAAGTGTCTCAAAACCATACGTCGCGATCGTGGAACCATTTGCCGCATAAAGCTCGTAGTGAGTTTTTATACGGCGTCCTGGGATTCGCGTACGCGGAAACACGCACAGATCAGCACCAGTGTCTATTAAAAATTGCATTTTTGTTACAAAGTCTGTCACAAACAGGCGGCGAGGTTTTGCTTCAAAATCGCTAGCCACCGTTAGCGACTCGGCTGGTCGTTTCCCGAGAATGTACAAGGCGAAGTACATTTTTGCGCTGAATTTCCGAACCTACGGGGGTACCAGCATACACCACTGTTTTTGCGAGATTGGCTGCGATTTCGTGAACGCGATCGCGAATTTTGGCTGTCGCGGCGCGGTTGATAAAGTTGATTGTAGGCTGCCGTTGCTGCAGAAATTTCTTGACGCAACGACGTGGTTGCTTCAGCAATCCTCGAGGCTACGAAGACGGTGAGCCTTTGGAACATTGCTTCCATCGGGTCCACCTGGTGCACCTCCGCTATGCGTCCGCGGGTTGAAGTTTCGGCGATGGCGTCGGCTAAAGTAGCTATGTCGTCGAGGGCGGTGTTAGCTTGGGTGGCTAAAATTGCCTGTGTGGCCGCAGGCAAGCGACCTAGCCAGAGAGGGCGAAGAACGTCGTCTGGGACTACTGTTCCCGCTAATCCACGTAGGTGCCTGAGAAATTGCGATGGCTTTCGGTCGCCTAGTTCTTCGTGATCTAGCAAACGGCGTACTTTATTTTCTTGGGAGTCGCTTAAGCGGGCAATTAGTTCACTTTTCAACTTTGCATACTTCTGGGTTGGGGGCGGGCGGGTTAAAATGTCTCTCACTTCGATCCGTACTTTGGTTTAAGATGGCCTGCGACGTAACTAAATTTTGTTTCATCATTTATTACCCCGGCAAGATAAAACTGATTTTCGATTTGCGCGAACCACATTTCTGGATCTTCAGACCAGAAAGGCGGAAGTCGCACAGCTACACGATCGAGAGCGGCGGGTGGTATAAAACTCGCGGGCGCGGAACTAGGATTTGAGAGTGAATATGTTGGCGTCGTAGCTGTCGTCATTGATGTAGACACGGTTTCATTTAGAGCTTCGGTGGAAGGCATTACTGTTGTTGCGTTTGGTAATGTTTGATACTGAAACTAACACTAGCTTGAGTTGCTAAAATGTTTTTGCACTCGCGCACTATACTCGGCGAATTTAATTTAATTAGATTATCACGTCGGCGTAACCAATTTATGGGTGCGTGGGCGCGCAAATGGTTTGAACCCAGAACAAAAACACTTGTAAACCGGTAGAAAAACGTTTATTGTAAAAGAAGATGCTACGAATTCGTACTCACCGAGGATGGGCTGTAACTGTCCTCAGCTTATGCCAATCCCGTTACTTATATTCGAAAGGGGTGAATATCCCTTTGGAGAATTCGCAGTCCCGTTATGTCAGGGCTTGTGAAGCCAGCAACATTCCCGTTAGATGGAGAGTTCAACGGTGAATTTTACAGTTAGGAATGTTACCTGTTCCAGCCCTTTGTCGGGGGTAGTGAACTACTGCGAATTACACCAAAGGAATTTTGTGTATCTATTATCGCCACATACTCATTACTATTATGAACAAAAGAGGGCTGAGACTATCCCCCTGCTTAATTCCTTTCCTCCATGCGAATTCATCTGACCTTTCTCCTTCTATCTGTACCTTTCCTTTAACATTTTTGTACGTGCTACGTATTACTTGTATGAGTGTTTTCGGGGTACGAGTTTCATTCAGGCATTTCCATACTACTTCTCTATCAATCGAGTCAAATGCTGCCCTGAGATCTATAAATGTCAAGACGAGTTCTTCCCCGTTTTCTAGTACCCTTTCCATCAAGTTCCTTATAATGAATATGTTTTCGTTTGTCTGTCTCCCTGGCATGTATGCTGCCTGCTCTTCGACTATTTCCTCCTCTACAAATTGTCTCGTTTTTTTCTCTATTATTTTTGTGTAGATTTTAAAGCATATCGGTGATAGGCATATGGCTCTGTAGTTTCCACATTGTGCTCGTTTCCCTTTTTTGTATATAGGTACTATCAGATTTGTTTCCCAGTCCGTTGGTATTTCTCTCGTTTCCCATGTTCTTCTACATAACCTCCATAGCCAGTTTATTCCATCCTCTCCTAAGTATTTAATCATTTCCGGTTCAATTTTGTCTTCCCCTCCTGCCTTCCCTGTTTTTATATTTTTTATTGCCTGTTCTATTTCTTCTAGACTTATATTTTCTACTTGTGCCTCTTCCTCCTCCTGCTCATTATTTATTTCCTGTTCTTCTGTTATTTTGTCAAACTTATCCTCATAATGTTCCTTCCATACCTTAACAATGTTGTTGATGTCTACCTGTAGATTATTCTCTTTATCTTTTATTCCCATTATTTCTTTTCCTTTCTTGCCTTTCATTGCTCTTATTCTTGCCCAAAAATTCCTGTTGTTTGTTAAATAGCTTTCCTGCAGTTCCTTTCCGTACTCTTCCTATGTTTCGCTTTTTGCCTTTCTGACAGCTATCTTTACTCTTCTCCTCAATCTAATGTATTCATTCCTATCTTGTTCGTGTTTGGTTGCTAGATATTTTTTCCATGCCTGTTTCTTCTTTTTTACTTCCTTACTTCTTCATTCCACCATCTGGTTCTTTTGTTCTTCCCATTCTTGCATTTAACTCCACAAATCTTTTCTGCTACTTCAATTATACTGTCCCTGAATATGACCCATCTTTCTTCCACCGACCAGTCTGTTTTCGTCTCCTCGTATCTTCTTAACCTTCTATTAGTTTCTCTTTTATATTCTTCTTGTATATCAACCCTTTTGAATGTATTTATTTTTATTTTATAGTATTTCTTGTTTTCCCTTATTCTGATGATTTTATCTTTTAGTCTTGCTGTGACCATCCTGTGTTGTGTTGAAAGCTCTGGTTCTTTTTCTGTTTTGATGTTTTCAACCATTTCTTCAAGATTTCTTGTGTAGACTATGTAGTAAGTGGGTTAGGATAAATAGTATATTATATCATGAGGGACTAAAGTGCATTATTAAATCCCGCGAGTGAATATTATATAATCACTCAAGGGATTTGGGCACTTTAGTCCCGTGTGATATACGCTATTTTTTGCACTTTTGGGAACATTATCATCATCAAACCTTTAAAAAATTTGGAATCTGTCAATTTGGAAACTGACAATTACAATTTAATTTTAAATACGAATGTTATCAGCTAGGGTCGGTAGCTCAGTGGTAAGCATCCTGACTACTGATCTAAGGGGTCGCGAGTTCGAAAAATAAAAAAAATGCAGATGAAAGCCTCTACAGAATGCCATCATTCAGAAGTGATGTAAAGCCGTGGGTCCCATGTTACTACGATGTGTAGCATGTAAAAGATCCCTTGCTAGGGTTGGAACTCCTTAGTCTCGGCAAAATACTAAGTAGGACTTTGACCATATGACCAAAGCAGTCGGTGTCTAAGGTACCTGATACTCTGCATGCCTAGACCTTGTCCATTAACAAACAAACAAACAAACAAACGAATGTTATCAAGAGTGATTTTTTAAAAACTGAATCGCAGCAGGCCCGGGATAGCCTAAATCAGTTAACAGTACTGACGTGTATTGTCAGTCTATGTCAAATTCGAGATTTGCAGGTTAAGTTTTGCGTCAGCGTGTGTCAAATGACAAACAGAATCTAACCTACTAACCTCGAATTTGATATAGACTGACAATGCACTTCAGTACTGCCAACTTCTTCTTTCTTTCTTCTGTTTATCATTGTACCCTATCTGGGTGTCGGATATGAGGTCCAGTCCTTCTATTCCTTCCTGCTCCTTGCCATTTTTTTCATCTCTGCCACTGTTTTGCCTTTCTTTATACCGATTTCTTCGATTCTTTGTGTCCAGCGCTTTCTGGGTCTGCCCTTCTTCCTTTTTCTTTCTCCTGGTGCTTCTATGATCTTTTTTAGTAGTGATTTTTCTTCTTTTCTTATTATATGACCATACCATCTTAGTTGTTTCCTTTCTATGAAGTCCATTATTCTTTCTTGTCTTAAAGTTTGTCTTATTCTTTCATTTGTCTCTCTGTCCCATTTTGTAACTCCCTCAATTCTTCTCAGGAACTGCATTTCTGCTGCATTGATCTTGCTTTCGTGCTTTTTGTTCATGGTCCATGTCTCGCTGCCGTAAGTTAGTGTTGGTCTCGCTATACTATTGTATACTGTCAGTTTCACTTGCTTGTCTACTTCTTGTTTCTGTAATATTGCTTTGTTTATAGCATAATATACGTTCCTTGTTTTCTTTATTCTTTGTGCAATGTCGACTTCTATTCTTCCATCATCTGTTATTACTGAGCCGAGATATTCCATTGCTGTAACTACTTCTATTGTTATCCCATTTATTTCTATAGTTCTTATTATCTCAGTGTTTTTATTATTTATAATCATCATTTTTGTTTTGTTAGTATTCACCTCCATTCCCATTTTCTCCATTTCCTCGTTCCAAATTTTAACCAGTCCCTTCATTTTATTGTGAGTATCTGCTATTAGTATTATGTCATCTGCGTAGATTAAACTATCTACTTTGATTGACCTTAGTTGGTGATGTCCTAGTTGTGATTGTAGATGTTTTGATTTCTCTCTTGTATTTAATAAAATTTTGTCCATTACAGTTATGAATAGGAGTGGGCTAAGACTATCTCCTTGTTTTAATCCTTTTGTCATGTGAAACGTGTCGGATACTTGTCCATTCATCTGTACTCTTCCTTTGACTGTCTGGTAGATGTTCTTAATGTTTCTTAAGAGTTTTCTGGGTGTCTGTAATTCTATAAGGTACTTCCATATGTTACTTCTTTTTATATTATTGAAGGCGGCTTTCAGGTCTATAAATGTGACGAACATTTCATTTCCTCTTTCTATTGTTCTTTCCATTATATTTCTTATTATATGTATGGTGTCCATTGTTTGTTTACCTTGTCTGTATGCTGCTTGTTCCTCGGCCAGTTTGTGTCCTATGCAGTGTGTAAGTTTCTTTTGTAGAATCTTCGTCTACATTTTGAAAACTGTAGAAGATAGGCAGATTGCTCTATAATTATCACAATTCCCAGTTTCTCCTTTTTTATAGATAGCCAACTGATTAATTTTAAATACAAATTTTATTAACAATGCTGTGTACATAAATTTACATAGTTACTTTAGTCCCTAGAGACTATAAAGGAATTACTTCAGTCCCTAGGGAATAGGGATTAACTGAGCTACTTTAGTTTTTGAAATAAGTGACTAAAGTGCCAACTTTAGTCCAGAAAGTGCAAAAAATAAAATAAGACCTGTTTTAAACTGCTAACGTATATCGGAATATCATATAAAAAATTGTTTTTGTATACAGCTTACAAATTCTAGATTGAAGCACGGTGAAAATCAAAACTGTTAAAATCTAATAACTTCCAAGTTTTGTATTGGTAACACTTTTGAAATCTATCATATTGACATTAAATTGTTAACCTTATTTAAGCTAAATGACACAATACATCAGAGGGATACTCAACATTGTGGTATGGCGCATTTCAAAACAGAATAACAACACACACACACAAAATGCAACAATAACAATAGCCATAAAATTACAGAATTCACAAAATCAACAGCAACAGCAATTTTCACACTTTAAAACACAAAGAATTTGTAATATGATGTTCGTCACTGCCTAAACAAGATCCCTCTACTCACCGCTGCTGATTACTTGTCATTTAAAATATAACCATGTTACGGTCTTGAACTGACTTTACGACACCGCACCGGCTCATACAATAACGAAACGGCCGGCGCGGGCCGTAACTGACGAAATCGGGACGAAATATCTCCTAGGCCGCTACCCATCCGCAACAAGATAGGCCGGCTAGACTTTCAGTGGAATTGGGCGGGTTCTTAACGAGATTATCTAAGGGTAACGGCCAGAGGGTCGGTAAATAACGGTAAAATAAAGAGGGCGCCACCAAGCCTGTCTTAACCCGAATAACCGGGCCTGGGCGGTTAGACGGGGGCGAAGTATTCACGATAATCCATCGATAGGATTACTCAAGAGTTGCAAGTTCAAATAACAATTTCGGGATTGCCTTATGCAAAGATTGTAATTAGGTGCCATCCGGCCGCGACTATGCAGCTGTCTCACCCACCTGTACGCTCAAGGCTCCCTCGTTCCGTCGCACAATAATCATTACACTGAAGGGGCGCTTATCTGAAACAGAACATGCACAAGTCGAAACAAAACAATAGTTCCCTTAATTAACAAGTCATATATTGAATCACGGGTTACAATGGGGCAGCGGAATGCGTCGCCCTATATATATATATATATATTATATCTAAGAAAACACCAGCTGGCGCACGTTCTAAACCTAGCGACAGATGTACAGAATAAACAAGATAGCACTAGGCGCAAGCCCGTTCAAAGATACAGTCTAAAATTCGAAATGAATGCGCAGCATGTGGGCGCGAAGCCTTATGCAACATACAGTAATGTAAGCCCTTGTAAAATAGACAGTCTGTAATTTGGAAATGCGGGCAAATATGACGACAGTGCCTGTAGGCACAAGAGATGTGACGGGCTCGCTCGCGGCGTTCCAAAACAACTCGCACACGGGACTTAATGCTCCCCGCGGGACAAGAACACTCGCGTTCACAACGGTAATCAGTTCAAATACACATACCTTAATACGTAGGCGGTCGGGAAGCCCGGTACAGTTGAGTTGCGACAGGCTGCAGTCTTAGGCGGCAGGTACATTCGATATTCGACGGTTATAGTGATGAGTGGACATCCGCCATAATGGCGACGTGCGACGCGTCAGGACGCGTACAACTTGACGACGAAAATGGGCCACTTACGTTCTGCGGGACAGATCCTCGAATGTCGAGATGAAGGGGACGACCCCTTACTTACGGGAACAGAAACTGGACTCAAGATGCACCCACGCTACGCCGGAACAATTCGGAGCTCACACAACCACAACACCTCTCGAAGGTGAAACAATTCTCGCAGCGCTCGCTGCAACATCTCGAAACGGGCAACACCAAAGGGGGCCTCCACGGCAACAATATTAATCAACAGCGGCAGGCGTCCTCGGGCACCTAAGGGGCCAAAGGACGCCGCCTGGATCACACAACCACCAAACGAACGCTTTCTGCAACGGGCTGCGATCAACTGCCAAGAGGGAAATGCTGCAACATGACACATCGGTCGCGTCCCCACGTGACTATATCTCGGCAGCCAATCGTGAGGCGATAAAATGAAACAAATAAGTGCCGGTGACAAAGACAGCCAATGGCGAGGCGCCCAATAAAACAAATAAGTGCCGGTGACGAAGAGAGCGCGAGGCCTTGCAGTCACACCAACAGCGTAAATTCTAGAAGGTTCGGAAATCCTGCGAGCGTTAACACCCGATTGTCAAAGTACCAACAAAGGGGTGCCCCGGATGACGAGAAATACTGCGCTTGAAGCCAAATATGTGCAAAGTCATTATTATGGAATTAGGCGATGAAGCCAAATAAGTAACTAAAAGGGTTTAACATACGGGCACGCCGCCCTAAAGCCTAGGTGGCTAATTAAAATACAAAATGACCTGACAACCAAACTTTGTATGTTTGACAATTACTTCTTTGCACATATTGCCAATCCAGTGAAATCAAATATGCTCACAGCGCCTTTCATGGCCTACCTTGAGACTCAATATAGATTCTGTAAGCTGTACATTTTTCTTCAAATATCCCCATAAGTAAAAATCTAATGGAGTAAGATCCGGGATTCTCGGCGGCCATCCTCCACGGTTTATAAGACGGTCATCATAAAATTCTCTTAGATAATTAAGGGTTACATTGTTGGCTGTGTGAGCTGTAGCTTCATCCTGTTGAAAATATCCGTCGTTTAACTCATCGTCCTGTAATTGTTCGGTAAACGGTTGTCAAATATTATTACATCTTTCTGCATTTATTGTATCGTGGAAAAAATTGGGCGAATAATTTGCCTTCGTGGCATATCTGCACATACTCCAACTTTGAGCGGGTGCAAGCTGGTTTCAACATAAATGTGCAGTCTAACAGGTAATTCCCATAAACCATTAGCAATATTGAATCCGTTGTCCAAAATCATGTGCTGTTGAACTACCGATACCTTTTACGAGTGCTTTACATCAAGGTCCATACGAAATCCTGTACAAAGAATAATTTAAAGTTTTAGATTTGCTATTTAGGTACATACCTGCTTATATTCGTACCAGCTTGGCAGCCAAAATCGCAGGGGATTTGTTAGTACTCTCCATTTTAGTTTGAATATCTTCAAACACTTCTTAATGATAATAAAAGCGTCTTGCTCGCTTGTAAAAGGCATACAAATCTGAAATAATTTATAGGTTATGTGTTATGTAATATCAGTCTTGGAACTCAAATCATGACTTACCGAAACCATTTCAAAGTAGATAAGCTAGCTCTCAAAATAACTGTTGCTTTTTTGGTGCAAACGAAGTAAAAAGCCGTTAGGTTCAATAAATAATACAGGTAATATCGTGGCAGTGCATTATGTCAACATTTTCAACTGTCAAGTGAAACTTTACACGCCTTCTAATAAGGGTCTGTTCTGTTTAAACGTATTTTATAGGCGCGTTCCGCAAGGCAGAAATAAACCCGCTTTATTATCACATAAAATATACTTACGTTTGTAGCTGTGTACGTAGTTTTAAAAAACACTACCAATAGGCATAATAAGTAATGGTATTCTGTGATAATATCGCTATTAAAAGTACTGGGAAGTTTGTTTACAAAAACCCGAAAATAGAAACGTACGAATGCAACCATGGTACTTTTGATCGTGTAAACACGGCCTGTAGTGTTGTGCATTATTATATAGGTATGATTATTCACTTTTCACGACTATTAAAGTTACATCTAACTAAACTAAACCAACTAAAATACTGTTACGTAAGGACGCGCGCTTGGGTAAAATTTACCCCATAACATATTATTTATTTATTTATTTATTTATTTATTTATTTATCACCCTAACAGCTTACGCTAATTACAAGGATGTAACTTAAAAATTAAACAATAACAAATTATCATAATTAACCGTTAATACAAACATATAAAGTAATTAGGATTTTCTAAATAAACCACATCAAGAGACTAAATTATTCTAAATCTAAATGGACATAACTAAAATAACAATATTGTAAAACCAAGATAGTGTAGAAAAGGGGTTGCATAAAACAGCAGCACCCAAGAAAATACATATATAACCACCTAAAACTACTTACAACTAGAACTTACATAAAACTACGAGGATCTCAGGTTCAGCATATACCGTGTACATTGAATGTGTACTTTAATGTACTGTAGTGGGGTGCTAAATATTATTTTAGTCATATTTGTAATATTTCCTGATTTCCGAAATAAAAATGTTATAGTTTACTGATAAGTCAATTTCTGGAATCTTTAGTATTTCATTCAATAATCTTAGCATGCATAGATAAGGTATGAAGAAAGTGAAATTTACATGAGGTATGTGAAATGTTATGTTAGTTCTTGTAGGTTTTGTTGGCACTTTCAATTTTAGCAATGATAGAAGGTAACTCTCATGTATTCTGTAATTCCATAGTTTATATCCGAAAATGAGTAATGATATATTTCTTCTATTCTCAAGACTTTGAATTTCAAATATATTTCTCAAATAAATTGATCTGATTATCGTATAATCGGGATAGACAAAAAATTTTTTAAAGTACAAAAAACGTAAAAATTTATTTTGAATTTTTTCAACATCTTTTATTATTCCAACTGCATGAGGAAACCATACCGTTGACGCATACTCCAGCTTCGGTCTAACCAGTGCAAAATATAATCTTTTTGCCGTTTCTATGTTTTTAAAGTTGTACGATTGTCTTATGATAAAACCCAATGACTTATAAGCACTTGACGTAATATTTTCTACGTGCCTTTTAAAACTTAATGTGGTATCATAAGTTACACCTAAATCCTTTATCAACTGTCTACGCTCCAGTGCTTCTCCATTTACTTTGTAATCAAAGATGATTGGAGTTTTGGAACGTGAAAAAGTTAGAACTGAGCACTTTGGTATGTTTAAAGGAAGTTTATTTGTATAACTCCATTCGTATAGTTGATCAATGTCATATTGCAAACTTGCGCAATCAGCAACTGATTTGATTTTGATAAACATTTTTAGATCATCGGCAAAAAGTAAAGATTTAGAAAAGGAAAAAACATCAGGCAAGTCGTTTATATATATTAAAAAGAGTAGGGGTCCCAAGTTAGAGCCTTGAGGTACGCCCGAGTTTGGTGTGAACTTGCCTGATGTATTACCATCAAATTTAACTCTAAGTGATCGCGATTTTAAATAAGAAGAAAACAAGGTTAACATTCCGAAGGATAGCCCACATTCGGCAAGTTTCTCCAGTAGTATGTCATGATCGACTTTGTCAAAGGCTTTTTGAAAATCTGTATAAACTACGTCTATTTGTTCTTTTTGTTCAAGTGCATCATAAATATGATTAGTAAACACGTGGAGATTTGTTACCGTGCTTTTTTTGTTGACGAAACCGTGCTGTGCTACGTTTACAAGACATTCAACTTGAGAAAATAGCTTTTTATAAATTATTTGTTCAAATAACTTGGCTGGAGCTGAAAGTATTGCAATAGGACGATAATTGTTGACCGAAGCTTTACAGCCTGATTTGTGCAGTGGAATGATGATCGAATCTTTCCACTTTTCGGGGAATGTAGAATACTTGATAGCAGTGTTGAAAATGTGCAATAGTGGTTGCTCTAACCACTCGGAGCACCCTTTTAATACATATGGAGGAATCATATCTGGACCCGCTGCTTTTTTTGGTTTCAATTTTTTAATAGCTTCCCCGTATTCTTTTTTTGTGATTACATCCGTATTAAATTCATGTATATGAGTAATTACTGTATTGCCATTAGACGCGATTTTGTAGTTTGGTGGAGTATTTGAATAGACGGACTGGAAGTACTGGCCAAAAGCATCGGCAGCGGCTTTGCCCTTACATGTAGTGCCTCCATATTTTATTATTGATTGTTTATTATTAGAAGAACTTTTGTGTTTTATATAATCCCAAAAATTGTGCAAATCAGTGTTGATTGCATTCTCTGTTGCTACCAAGTATTCCCCATAAGCCGATTTTGTCCGAGACTTCAATTCACGTCGTATTTTTTTGTATTCCTTATCAAAAACATCTGATACAGTTCGAAGCTTACAAAGATGTTGTTTATGTTTACATAATTGGATAATTTCGTCGGTAAACCAAATAGGATATTTTATTCGCTTTTTTACAGTACTAGGTACTACAGAATCAAAAATTTGGTATATAATATTATAGAAATTCTCTAAAGCTATATTTGGATCGCCATTGCTTATAACAGTTTGCCAATCCGCATCTCTGATAGCCAGGGCCAGAGCTAAAAAGTTACATTTTTTAAAATTGTAATAACTGGGGCCTGCATCAGGTTTACTATTAGCACCTACAGCAAATTTTATTTCTAATAACAAAGCCGGATGGTGTAGATAATCTTCTCTAACAAGGGGATTATTTTCACGTACTACATTTAAATCAAAACACGATTCCTCTGATGAAATAACTAAGTCCAAGGTTTTGTTATTAGAATTTCTAATGCTATTTACAAGTTTAAGTGAGTGCAATTTAGTAAAAATAGACAACTCTCTGTGTTTTTGATCCAAATATGCCAGATCAGTATCAGGGCCTTCTATATTCTGTAAATTGAAGTCTCCAACAAGAATAATGTTATCGAAATTACTATTTATTTTTTCTGTAATAAACTGATAAAAGCTGGAGTACCAGTCAACAGGTGAGGCTGGTGGAAAATATACATTTATTACTACGATTATTTTTCTTTTAATTTTAATTCTAAGATAAATTGCTTCAAAGTGAGTGTTTTCAACTTTACAGAATTCTAACGTTTTATGTCTACTACTAACTGATACTAAGACGCCACCCCCTCTTGTATTGTTTGTAATACTCAAATTTCGGTCACATCTATAAGTGTCATAAAAAGAAATATCAAGCAGTTCGCCATCTGATATGTTACCTGTTAACCATGTTTCAGTTAAACATATTATATCGTATTCTTGCTCCCACGATTTACTGTACAATTCGGTCAGCTTGCCCCTGAGACCCCTGCAGTTCTGATAATACACCTTAAACATAAAATAAAATAGTTGTATGTCATAAGAATATTAATTTAATATAATCCCTTATTGCTAGGTTCCGTCTACTCTGCATAAACAAAAAATTTTAACTAAAAAACGGCCAAAAATCACATCCAACACATATTTATTAAATTGAACTTAATTAACTACTAGAACTAGTGCAAGGAACGGATTGCCTGCCATAAGAGAGTACATAATACACAACCTTAATCACAGTGCTCCAGTCTTACATTATTTTTTCTAAATCTTCAGCAGTCTTGTTGGAGTATATCTGACCCTTTTTCTTCAGATAAATGATGCCGTCCCGGGTCCATACATCTCGATACCCAAAGCGTGATGCAGCTTCATTAAATAGAGACAACCTTGTACGCGTTAAGTCTTCTTTAATTACAGTTCCGCTTCCTTTGAGCATTTTCCTATTTTTTAAGACTTCATGTCTGTAGCGATAACTGCAGAATTTTACGATAATAGGCCTGGGTTTTACTCGTCCGGTTTTGTCGCGGTTATCACTAACCTTGCCCGAATTATGCGTGATGACCATGTATGCACGTGCTTGATAACAGCCCAGTCATATCATTGATGAGTCGGCTGCTGTCTTCCGCTGTATTATCTTATCTAAGTTTATATAAGTTAGTTATTCACATTATTTCGCCAGTCTTGCTAGCATCCTGCATCCAATATTGTAAAACGCCGCTCGCTTCTAGCAAGCTCCGTCATTGTTTCTCATTTCGACTAATAAAGTTTTATTTGAATTAATAAAGTTTTTTTAAAAAGTCGAAACGACGTTAAACCGAGTTAACTGGCGCAGTCGGTAGGATTGGTCAAAAAGGCACCCAGCTTTTTGAGTTTCAACTCTTAATTGACCAGAACAACATTCCATCGCCGGAGCCTTTGGGAAACCTCAACAGGACAGGAATTGCCGCAGTTGAAGAGTACCAGAAGCGTTCCGCCGCCAACTCAGAAGGAAGCCTTTCCAACCATCGAAAAGTGGAATTCTACCCCTTCAGAGCCAACATCGCTGAGCCGGAGGACAAACATCGCCGAAAGCCCAAGCACCGCTGGTTCCTGAGCCCTGACTACTGAAGTCACCCGACCATCGAGGTCAGCAGTCTATTGAAGACACCCCACGATGAAATTCATGTAAGAATTTACAACGATTATTTCCAAAGTGAAAATTTAATTAAAACTAATACTAACATACATTTAATATTTAATTTTAAGAGCATTTAATTACACTGTGCGCTCAAATAAACTTAATTTCTCAGAAGAAATAAGCTGTTGTGCGCACTGGTAATTAACAATTGCATTTTAGTTCATAAGTTCATGTGGATCGCGGTAAGCGAGACGTTTGGCGTGTTGACTAACAACACTTAATATCCAAACCACTCACGATCCATGAGTAGGCACCCTGTAGGACCCCTACTAACCTAAAGTAAAGTGAATTTGAACGCTGGATTCCTCGGACTCAGAATCCCTTCAATCAGATAGTGCTACTGACGACGAATTAGAGTTATTTACGAATCATAATCTACCGAATTCTAATCCAACGAATTTTGATTTAAACGAACTATCACTTTTATTCCAAAATCTCGAAATGGCTAACGAAAATCAGGCCCAAGTAAATATACCACCAGTGCAACCACCATTTGCCGGATATCCTGCTGGATTCCATACTTCATTGTTAAATGAAATCCCCAAGTACGAAGGAGCACCTTCAGAGCTCTCCGAGTACATAAGAGCCGTCGAAGACATCTTCGACCAATTTTGGCAACGACAGGAAGGAGCATACATAAATAAATTATTGCTTTCTGCTGCACGCAACCGCCTTAAAGGTGCTGCACAAGAAGTAGTAACGGGACAAATTTTAAACTCTTGGAATGCTCTTAAAGCAATTCTCATAGAAAATTTCGGTGATCAAAGATCCGAATTAAATTTAAAGATTGATTTATCTCGATTAAGGCAACAAGCTAGGGAATCCCCTATCGAATACTACAATAGGTGTAGATCTCTGCTAGCGATACTAAATTCAAAAATTTCCCTCAGCAACGAACATGAAATGATAAAAACCCATAAAATAAGTGAAGCTAGAAATTTGGCGCTCACTGCTTATATTAGCGGATTAGCCGAACCTTTAGGTTCATTTATCAGAAGTCGTTCTCCCCAAACATTGGAAAATGCATTAACTTTCGTAAAAATAGAACTTGACATTAGATATTTCCAAAACCAAAACAGTCGAAATTCATATCAACAAACAACCCATGTAAAGCCTAACTTTACCCCGCAAAAGCAGAATGATAGAAGCTTTCCCCAAAGTCAACACAATTTTAGAAGTAATCAAACCCCAAGCTTTCCCCAAAGTCAACACAATTTTAGAAGTAATCAAACCCCTATTTTTAAACAAAATTTAAATAACTCTTCTCAAAATTTCCCTACATTTCGACAGAATAATCCTAGCTTAAACGTTTTCAAACCTCAGAAAAACTTTCAGCCGTCATTCAAGCCCGAACCAATGGAAACATCCACAATAAAGAAAAGGCCTGTGTCTCAACAGTTAAGCAGAAATTTACCACCAGCTCAAAGACCTCATTTCCAAAATCATTTTAGACAAAACAGTTTTGTGAGACAATCAAATCCACCATATAATTTTCCTAATCAACAGCAATTACATCATGTTGAAATAGCCGAACCATACGAAACTTATTACCCTGTAGAATACGAATCCCAAAATTACGAACAAGAAAATCCCGAATTAGACGAAAACGAACCCCAAGAATTAGACGCAACACCTGAGTATTTTGAACTTCCAGATCCAGATGATGCAATAAATTTTCAAATGTAAGCCTCGGAATAGAATCTTTCAGCATTAATCCCTCACCTACATTACCTTACATACTAATTCCTAACACAAAACAAAAACTATTAATCGATACTGGTAGTTCCAGAACGATACTTTCTCCTGCTTTCGTTTACGAACACTTTCCTGATAAAATTTTTGAATCAGATTTTGAAATTACAACTAGTCACGGAACAACAAGACACAATTTAGTAGCAGAAATTCCTATTCCATCACTTTTTAATCAAGAAGGAGACCATTTAGTTTATTTATACGATTTTCATCCCTCGTACATTGGATTAATTGGTACAGATCTATTAGCAAATTTACAAGCGCGAATCGATTATCTTTGGAATCACGTACAAACCGAACAAACGGTAGTACCATTTTACTTTAATCAAGACCAAGAGAAACGAGAAATTCAAAAACGAAATTATTGCAATTTTAATAAAATACAATTGGAAAAAGCTTTAACGTTCATCTCTATTCCCCCTAGGACTGAACAAATAGTAAAATTACCTGCAATTGGAAAAAATGGCAGTAAACTAGCACCCAAATTACACTTCAATCAACATGTTATTATGCCCTCAGCTTTAGTTACCCTCGAAA
Organism: Agriotes lineatus; assembly: GCA_940337035.1. Classification (NCBI taxonomy): domain Eukaryota; kingdom Metazoa; phylum Arthropoda; class Insecta; order Coleoptera; family Elateridae; genus Agriotes; species Agriotes lineatus. The sequence continues at coordinate 57,958 of CALNHX010005095.1, forward strand.
ATAATTGGTTTACAACCACCATTGTCAACACCTCCGATGCAGAACAATCCTTTAATATTACTCAACCTCTTTACATTGACGATTACTCCGACACAAATAATCACGAAAACATTTCTTTAAATAATATCTCAAACGATTCGAATAAAAACCTTTTATCAGACAACCTTAAAGAAAATTTGCGACTTGACCACCTTAACGAAGAAGAACGTGCCCTATTGACAAACTTGTGCTATGAGTATAAAGACATTTTTTATAATCCTAGTATCCCTTTATCAGTAACCTCTTTAGTAAAACACCACATTCGAACAAAAACTGACAATCCAATCTTCACAAAAACGTATCGATACCCGCACATACACAGACAGGAAGTAAAAAACCAAATTATTAAAATGCTACAAGAAAAAATTATAGAGCCAAGCGAATCGCCATATAATTTCCCGATTTGGGTAGTCCCAAAAAAGTTGGACGCCTCAGGTAAAAGGAAATGGAGAATTGTTGTTGACTATAGGAAGTTAAACGAACAAACTATAGAAGACAAATTTCCCCTTCCAAAAATTGAAACTATACTTGATAATTTAGGCCGTGCAAATTATTTCACTACCCTTGACTTAGCATCTGGATTTTATCAAATCGAAATCGACAAAAATGACCGCGAAAAAACCGCATTTTCGACTGAAGAAGGACATTACCAATTTAGACGTTTACCTATGGGTCTTAAGAATTCGCCAGCCGTGTTTCAACGAATGATGAACATAGCATTGACTGGTCTTACGCCAACCCAATGTTTAGTTTATCTCGACGACATAATAGTTTATGGATCATCTCTTCAAGAACACATGACCCGCTTAAAAAATGTATTTAAAAAATTTCGCGAAGCCAACGTTAAAATTCAACTTGACAAATCGGAATTTCTTCAAAAATCAGTAAAATACCTAGGTCACATCATTACCCCCAATGGAATTAAACCAGATCCCTCAAAAATATCAGCAATTAAAAATTTTCCTATTCCAAAATCAAAAACTGAAATTAAATCTTATTTAGGACTATTAGGCTACTATCGTAAATTTATCAAGGACTTTGCAAAAATTACAAAACCTATGACTCAATGTTTAAAAAAAGACAACAAAATTATTCACGATAAAAACTTTATCGAATCTTTTGAACATACAAAAAAACTTCTAACCCACGAACCATTACTTCAATACCCCGATTTTTCCAAATCATTTGAACTGACGACAGACGCATCTAAATACGCGTTAGGCGCTGTGCTGTCCCAAAATCAAAAACCTGTTTGTTATGCATCCCGTACACTCAACGAAACTGAGCAACGATATTCAACAATAGAACGCGAACTTTTAGCCATAGTTTGGGCTACTAAACAATTCAGACCTTATCTATTTGGTACAAAATTCACATTATATACTGACCATAGACCTTTAATTTGGCTAAGAAATCTAAAAGAACCAAATTCAAAATTAACCCGTTGGTCCCTAAAACTTGAAGAATTCAATTTTGACATTCATTACCGGCCAGGAAAAGAAAATAAAGTAGCAGACGCTTTATCTAGAATCCCTCTTAACGTTTTAACTATAAAACCCAATGAAACAAGAGAAAATGCTCTACAGACACCTGAACCCCTACCTGGCCCGTCAAGTATGATTCCCGAAATTTCTGAGCGTTCATCAGAAACGCCTAATATAGAAGATCTATTCGATATTCCCGCGATAGATCAATCCTTATCTAACCCATTATCTACCAACCAAGAATCACAACCAGATAATCAATCACTAGATAATACCATACATACCCAATTGGATTCTACACCCGCAATAAATATTACTGACAAACCCCTACAACATTTTAGGAATCAAATCGAATTTATATCGACCATTGTCCCAAAGAAAATCCAAATTATAAAATTTGATGACAATAAATTACTGAAAGTATATATTAACCCTAAATCTTGTACAACGAAATTTACAGAACTACTTTTAAAATTTTGCATACCTAAAACCAACTATTATTGTTACTTCCCCGACGAAAACATTTATAAAGAATTTACAAAATTTATAATCTCCGTTACTAATGAAAATACTCCTAAATTTTTCAAATGTTTATCCCAAGTCACTTATGTAACTGACAAAGAAGAACGAACCAATCAAATTTCAAACTATCATGAAGGAAAGAATAATCATAGAGGTATTAAGGAAACCGAAGAACACTTAAAACGAAAATACTATTGGAAAAGTATTTCTAAAGACATAGAACAATTCGTTAATAACTGTCCAACTTGTAAAAGACAAAAATATTTACGACACCCCATTAAACAACCTTTTCAATTAACTCCTACATTCAATAAACCTTTTCAGAATGTACATATCGATATATTCGAAATTGATAAACAAAAATTTCTAACCATTATAGATATATTTTCAAAATTTACGCAAGCCTACCCGGTAAAATCAAGAAATGCCATAGATATTTTAGACCAACTAGTTACTTTCATATCAATATTTGGAGCCCCTTGTACAATTGTCGCTGACAATGAATTTAACATTCAACCAATTAAAAATTTACTTGAACAGCATAAAATATTTATTCATATTACTACCCCCTACAATCACAATTCCAATTCACCTGTCGAACGAGTGCACTCTACCCTAATAGAGCATTACCGATTATTAAAAGAACAATTCCCGAATGAACTACCTACTAAATTAATTCAATATTCTTTGATAGGATACAACAATTCCATACATTCTAACCTGAAATATACACCCCATGAAATTCTATATGGACATACTGAAACAAGAAACCCATTTGACATCGATTTTGATAAACATTACATTGAAACTTACGTTAACGACCACCAAGACAAACTTCATAAATTATACCAGCAATTAACTGAAAAACAAGCCGTTACCAAAGAAACGCGAAATGAAAAAGCTAATATAAAAAGAAATCCCCATACTTTCAAAATAAACGACAAAGTGTTTGTAAGAAACACGCGAGCCCCAGGAAATAAATCCCAACAACGATATTTAGGACCTTTCACAATCACAAAAATTACTAATCACGAAACATGTTTCCTAAAACCTAACGATTCCGACAAAATTATTAAACGACATCTAAACGAATTACTCCCGTTTACAGATGCATCATCATCCCCGGTTGCATCATCGCATCCTTAGCAGAAATAACCATAACGGACATCAAAGATAACCCCGGACTTTATCCCCTGAATAAAGGTAAAGCATATCTCCAAGAAAGCACTTGGACTTTATATAAAATACTTAATTATTCCCCTATGATATCTAATTATTTAACCTTGAGAGACAACATTTTGAAAGTAATCACTTTGCTTACCGACAAATCTTTTAATGTAGTTCATAATAAAAGAACTGTATGTAAAAACTTTGTTTGCACCGAAACATCTACGGAAGAGGATTATACTCGGTTCAATCATAACAATCAATTGCAAATCCTACAAAATTACTTAATGGAAGCCGATAAATTACTCGATCAATTATTCCCTGAACGAAAACCGCGAACTAAAAGAGCTGCGATCGACGCCCTTGGAAGTTTAATAAAATTTGTTACTGGAAATCTCGACGCCTCAGACGGTCAAAGATTCGAAAATCAAATAGATATTCTCACAAAATCTACTGACCAGCAAAAAATTATACTACTTGAACAAGCACAGATCCTAAATGACACCATTCAAATATTTTCAGACAATATAGATAGAATATCAGAAAATCAGAAAACCCTCAACGAAAATTTAAATAAATTAATATTGGACACAAATTTAAAATTAAACAATATTTTAGGAACCCTAACAACTAATACTTTATTAGAGCAATCAATACAATCCCTTCAATTATTTATCAATGCCTGGACTAGTCTTGAAACATCGCTTACGTTTGCGCAAAACCAACAATTACACATATCGCTTATTGACAACGAGAACCTTTTGACCGCACTTACTAACGTATCTCAAAATTTAATCGAACTCCAACTACACAAACAAAAATCTTTATCCTTACCCTATCCTGTTAATCATCAAACACTGCATCTTTATGAGTCTATTATTCAATTAAAAATTTATCAAAAAACTGAAACTTTAACATTCATTTATGAAATACCTTTAGTAAAGCCATTTACAGAATATCAATACGTTCAATTAATACCATTCCCCGCCTATAACGAATACGAACACTTTCAAATGACTATTCCGACATATCGAAATATTCTCTTCACTACAGAATCTAGCATTCCCCTAGAAATGAATCATTGTCAAAAATTTACTAACCATTATTTTTGCCAACAACCGTATCATTTTTCTATCCCTAATGAAAAGTTATGTGAAACCCAGTTACTAGCCTTTACTGTAAATCAAACTTGTAAACCTTACTTCTTTCATTTAAATAATTATAAAATTTCGCAAGTAGACAAATCTACATGGATTCTAAGTTGCCCTAATAAAACAATTATTGATCTAAAATGTCCTAATTTTAATGAAAGGAAAACGATCACCGGATCTTCTTTAGTTCGAGTAACTAACGATTGCTCCGTAATTATAAATCAACAAGAAATTTTATTGTCTTTTGGCTCTTTAGTACTTGAAAACCCCAATCAAATATCGATTAATAAACTTCAGCTTCCACCTAGAATTAATACTGAAAATGTTACAATTTCTAAAATAGATTTAACTTCTGTAAATACACATATGTTACGAGAAAACCAATTTAAATTACATGCGCATAAGCAAACATTAATAAGAAATGTTGAATCTCAATTTAGCTTGCATTTATCGCTTATATCCATAATCTTAATTATTGTATTCATAATAGTCATAGTGGCCTCTGTTATATATATTTATAAATGTAAGCGTAATTCCTTCACTGATAAGTTACGACGATTAGTCAGAGAAACGGACAATGCTAATTGTGTTCCGTTAGTGCAAATTCAATCATAGGAAAAATACTTTGCTTCACAGGTATTTTCCGCTCTCAGAGGGGAGGAATTATGCGTGATGACCATGTATGCACGTGCTTGATAACAGCCCAGTCATATCATTGATGAGTCGGCTGCTGTCTTCCGCTGTATTATCTTATCTAAGTTTATATAAGTTAGTTATTCACATTATTTCGCCAGTCTTGCTAGCATCCTGCATCCAATATTGTAAAACGCCGCTCGCTTCTAGCAAGCTCCGTCATTGTTTCTCATTTCGACTAATAAAGTTTTATTTGAATTAATAAAGTTTTTTTTAAAAAGTCGAAACGACGTTAAACCGAGTTAACTCGCA